>JAZFAU010000448.1:0-142301 GCA_037178615.1 Dione vanillae | reverse complement strand
GAGAATACTATGAGGAAAATATATACACTTCATAGCGAGGGCGGGCGGAGTGATGAACGGAAGTGTAACATACTACATTCCGGATGAAATTTATAGGCGATGGCGTTCGATAGATCCTATTTATGTTATGTTCAAAAATATTTCTCTTACGATATTATTATTACAGCTTTTGTTGGGTTACATATTAGTCAGCTTTACTGATTCTTTTTTTAAGGATTAGTGAATGTCGATCAGAAATTACACACATGACTATTGTAATAAAACATCAAAAATTATCTACTTCGTTTTAACAGTTTACTTGAAGCTTTGAGTTGCAAGAAAGTTTGGTCCGTGCGAAGCTCTCCCGTGGCTGCAACGAGACCAAATGAAAGGAACTACCGTAGTAAATATTATTTTTGTTACAGTTTACAAGGTAGTTTTAGTATAATTAAAAGCACAATTAATAATTGTAGAAAAGTAGCGCAGAACGTTTCAAGATCCGATAGTTTTATAGATTACATTAACGTTCTATTTTGTGTTATTAACACTGTTTTATACTATTATTATAATTTCAAAAATATATAATTCCATTCAGACAACAAAATATAAAAGTAAAACAAAAAATTTAACATTTTTCTACAGTCCCTTAACTTTAACGAACTTCAGACAAACTGAATTTTAAATTGTATTTATTTGAATTTGCTCCGAATGTAAATTCTGAATTGGTTCGATTTATCTCCGTGTTTCCTTTGCATCTTCAAGTAGTGTTGCAGTTCAGACGTTAGCTTGTACGGAAAACAGTTGTAGAACAAAATATGACAAAATACGTTTTTAAACGAGTCTCTAAGAATTTTTCTATGACACGTTTTACTGTATTTTATGGAAAAAAAATTATAACCCAACATTTAAAGATGCCTGCCCGATGAACTGCAAACAGTTGTGCTAAAGCAGATATATGCTAATGGGCATAGAATACAGAATAGAGGAATGACACTAGACTTTTGGTTTGCTGGAGAAGTAACTCAATTATTAAAATAGGTAGTTTCGAAATATCACGAGAATGAACTTAACAATCGTATGGAAGAAAATTTAAATAAATTGACAATAAAGAGAAATTTCGATAATAAGATCGACACTTACCGCGCCCGGTAATTGAGAGGGAATCAGTTAAACTGTTTCACTAAAAGCCAATTTCCCGGCGCAGTGGACTGGAAATAAGAAAGTCACCAGAAACAACCTCGACTTGCTAAATTCTATTACGGGATTACATTTTATCAAAAACTTCCTTTAGAAATCTGGTATGGCGGAGAAGTAAGTATTAATTGGCAGCTCAATACTTCTATATGCTCTATATGGCAAATATATTTCTACTCAAAATATTTTATTTCCGGTTTGCTTAAGAAGAGCGAGGATTTAAATTCTTCCCTCCAAAAGAAATATATAGTCTATGGATTCAAATTCTAACTATTACAAGAATTAAGTAGTTTAAAACAAAGTAACTTAAAAGAGATTTATACAAATATCGGACATTAAGTTATTACGGTATATGTATGTATATTAGACTTTACTACACAAAAATAGGTAATAAAAAATACTCGGCTTACTCTTACTCAATGGCACTCGTAATGGTAATCATTATATCAATATTTGTGGCCACGTTGAACTAGTTGTGCTAACTGATTAAGTGAGTGTAAGTGAATTTTACATCTCTTGTTCGTCGTAAATGCGTATAGAGAATTTACTGCATGTCTCCTTTTGTGCAAAATATTCATCCTAGTACCGAGTGAGATACAGCGCAAAATGAAAGAAACTAAATAAAATTAATAAAAGATATAAGCTCTATTTATCAGGTTACAAAAGTTAGCAACTATTAAATAGCAACTATTTTAATTTTATGTCACTTAGATAAAAAATGCTTTGACTTTAAAGCTAAATATAAATTATAATAAAATTTGTTTGTCACATGAGTACAGATAGTGAACCATTAACAGAGCAGCGGAGGTGCGGTAATGTATCATGTATGGTGCAGTAGAGTAGAATAAGTGGTATTTTACGACTACAACCAGAGAGCGCAGAGAGAAAAGAGTTATTTGTAAAAAAAAAAGAGTATTACAGCTCTTTTCTGTCAATGTTACGAAGATATAGTTATAGATTAAAGTATAATTACTCCTACCATTTATAAAAATTAAGTATTTTTATAAATGGTAGGAGTAATTATACTTTAATATAGTATATAGAATAATATAATTGCATTAATCTGCTTAGTACACTCTTATAACCTTTAGTTTGCTCATTTTTATGAGTACTTTTCTCAAGAGAATACCTACAAATAAATTGCTGCGAAACCCGTTGTATTATGTTTCAAAATCTATCTAGATCTTTTGAAGATGTGTTTTTAGCAAGCTGTACATTTTTTATTGTGTTATTATATCAAAACCCTCAATATAAAAGGAGGTGTAAACGAACAAAGTTTTTAGTGTTAATAGCGAAATTTCTTGTAAGAATAGAAGTATAGAATAGTTGTACGGAGTTCGATGTGTGTTACGTTTCTTTGTAATAGATACATACATACATCTATGAAATAAGTTTTGTTGATGTCTGTTTTTCTTGTAATTTCTGCTTTTTGGCTTTATCTGTTATAGTTTGAAATACTTTATACATGTATGCCATTATTACCGGATTTGACGTTTCACCTGAAGCTTTGAGAGAGATAAAATCCGATAAGCTTGTCCACGTAAGCTTCACCGTAAGATTTGTTACAATATTCTATCTGTGACTGTGACTATATATATATATATATATATATATATATATATATATATATATATATATATATATATATATATATATATATATACATACATATATATATATATATATATATATATATATATATATATATATATATATATATATATATATATAATATATATATATATATATATATATATATATATATATATATATATATATATATATATATATATATATATATATATATATATATATATATATATATATATATATAAACAAATGTCGTGACAAATCTACTTACTTCACGTTCAAGGACGCCTTATCCGATAACTGGCCAATCGTGGCGGGGAATCTGGAAAAAAAAACATTAGTTTAATTAGAAAATTGACAGTATCGTTACTTAAAGTTATATAATTAGTGTGTGAAAGTAAATAAATGAGAACATGTCATCGTTTAAAATATTTTAATATTGAATTACAAATTTCATTGCATTCTTTATATATATAAATACCAGCACTCTTAACAAAGCATTAAGTAATATGTCTAATTCAAAGACTAGGGGCATGTATGTGACTTGTAGAAATTGCTAACAACTGTTATTGCTTTAGAGACCCACAACTAGTTGGTGAAGGTACACTAAATGGAAGTTAATGTTAGATTTAATTTAACATGGAATCTACAAACAACAGTTCGGGAAGACCTGCACAAATAGCATTTAAAGTTTACATGTGTGTATATCGTATATAATTTGCAAGTGTATAAAAGAATCGAAAATCAATCATTTTCTTTAGTCAGGTTTGCCTCTATAATTTTATTGTGGGACTTCATTATAAGTTAAATTAGTAATATATTTAATAACAACATAATATATTCATATTATTGTTCTAAATAGAAATCTGAAATAATCAGTATGGAAACCTTACAAATCTAAAATACAAGTGTTGCTGTCTTTGAAAATAGCTTAAGCATAACGAAACTATGAATATATTATACAGAGAATATATTTAAAAATATATTTCAATAGGAATGAAATAGGATATTAAAACCATGAACCACAGCTGTAATCGTGTAACGTCGTAGCGTGCACGTTAATTACTTAATTACACAAGTTACAACTATAAATAACTTGATTTGTTTCGAGAAAATACAAGTGATTGAAACTAAAATCCATTCAAATAACTACTTGTAATTTATATTAGTTACTGAATGGGTGGAATTCACATAGTTACATAGAATAATGAATCTTTTTTTTTTTTTTTTTTTTTTTTTTTTTTTAGCTTCACGCTTTATCCCGCACATGGCAGGGTAGGCAGAGGGAACTGCAGGAACCATACGAACCTAGTGTTAAGACACTCCGTTACTTAGTCCCTGCTTACTCCGTCCCCACTTTCCGCCGTTTTCGAGGCATTGCGTGTTGAGTGGCGGAACTCAACGCCGCGCTTTGCCTTAGTTGCCAGAGCGAAGAAAATGGAAATAGAAAAATCCATCTTCCCCGACTGGGGATCGAACCCAGAAACCGTCGCGTTAGCCGCGTTACAGGCAGACGTTGCGCCTCTGCGCCACGACGGTCCTCAATCTGAATCTGAATCTTTGTAAGAAGATAAATGTTGTTACTCATTCAAAATTTCATTTAATTCAATTTAAATAATTGCATTTATGAATGAAGCAAACGAGATACTTGAACTTGAATATATTTTGAAATTGAATGTTCTAGGTATTATTATAATTTTTAATTTTTCTTTGTGAAGAAATGAATAACTGTGTCGTCAGTATCGTCTCCTATACTTTAATTTATACATATATAGGTAAAACTGGGATAAGAAATCTATGAAAAGATCAAAATATAAATAATACTTAATAGTATAATAACCGGACACCGAACACTCGCCACAGTAGTTAGTGTTCCGCGCGGGATGGAGTGTGTTGGTATATGACGAGGTGTTCATTGTTGTCACTTAAGAGACGCTACGATGCGGGCTCTCTGTACAATGACATTTTGTATACTAACGGAGGAAATCGCAACTTCACAAATAAATTATAGAAATGATGTTTAAATATCAATTGGTGATAACAAATTGCTTTATCAATATTAATGGGGCTATCCTAAAGCTACAAGGCGATCCGAGCCTTTTTCATAAAGCAGGGATCGCTTTTTTGGTGAGAGAGTTGTTTAAATATAATTATACCCTTTATATGCCAAGATGACTCATTAATTAATAAAAATAATTAAAATCTATTGTATGTCTGTGTATAAGAAAAATAATTATAAATTCAACATTAGTTAAAATTAAAATAGACGCTTCTACAAATCTTTATTCAAACATTGTCACCACTGAAGTTATCAAACTGTCTATCAGCTATCAAAGTGTCGCAGACACGAGTCCCATTGGTCACTCGTGGACTTCACATTTAATAAGAAGTCTTTTTTACACACTGTTTAAGATAAAAAGGACGGCTAACAAGTACATTCGTTTCAAAATCTTGTTTATACAAAGTTCTAATATGTCAGGTCAAAATAGGAGAATAGAGTGAATTTTCACTAACTATACTTTGTCTACCTTCGTATGGAAATTACGTATAAAAATTCAATTGATATAAGCTATTCCATTATTAAAGAGATGATATCTCTACATAAAATACACAAACATATCTGATTTTTTTCAATTTAGACAAAAAATCTACGAGAAACTTAATCTTCTTTTTAAGGTTATGGGTTATTAAAAACAGTTTTCAGTTTAATTTCAAAATATGGAGAAGTCCCAGAATTTCTTGTTCGTTTTCTCTATTCTTGTAGAAAAATTCATTCGGTACAACCCCAAAGAAAGAAATTAAAAACACTAAACTATACATATAAGCTAATACTAACTACTAACTATACATATGCCTGGGCGTCTATTGTAGCAATAAACGCCCAGGCATAGATTTATATCAAAGCTTTCATTATGAATCATTCAGTGCAGCTTTGACCGTACACCATGCATTTTATTATCGTGCGAAGTGTAAAATGATGTTGAATAAAATTCTTTTATATTTAAATATATTGTACTGTACTGTCCAGTAACGTCACTCAATAGTATACTTAGTCTGGCCATAAATACTGTTACTATTCAAAAAAAGAAAATATTACGTTTGAATTTGGAATCTGTCATTTTTGTATGATTGCTTGATGTGTTTTCTTATTTTCGCGCCATTATATTGTTAAATATTTTGTTATATTAAAATGGAGTGGGGTGATAAAGAGAACCGAATCGCTGTGATTGCCTTACATAAAGTAGGTATGGAGAAAAGTGCAATTTTTAAAACCCTCCACCCGCTTGGTATTAGTCAAATGTTTGTTTACCGGGCTATTGATAGGTACAATGATACCTCCTCTGTTTGTGACAGAAAAAGATCTGGCCGTCCGTGTGAAAAAGGTGATTAAAGCAGTTAGGGAAAGAATTCGAAGAAATCCTGTCCGTAAGCAAAAGATTTTATCTCGGGAGATGAAGATAGCTCCTGGAACCATGTCGCGTATATTAAAAGATGACTTAGGACTTGCAGCCTATAAGAGACGTACTGGTCACTTCTTAACTGATAATTTAAAGAAGAATAGGGTGGTAAAATCCAAACAACTACTTAAGCGGTACGCAAAGGGAGGTCACAAAAAAATTTTGTTTACGGATGAGAAAATTTTTACAATTGAGCAGTATTTTAATAAACAAAATGACCGTATTTATGCTGGAAGCTCTAAAGAAGCTTCGCAATTAGTAAACAGAGTACAACGTGGGCATTATCCCACTTCAGTGATGGTTTGGTGGGGTGTTAGCTATGAAGGGGTGACTGAGCCATATTTTTGTGAAAAAGGTATTAAAACGTCGGCACAAGTTTATCAAAATACCATTCTTGAGACGGTAGTTAAGTCTTTAACTAACACCATGTTCAATAACAAAGAATGGTGCTTTCAACAAGACTCGGCACCGGGTCATAGAGCTGGATCCACCCAATCTTGGTTGAAAACTAACGTTCCGGACTTTATCAGCACTGAAAACTGGCCGTCGTCAAGTCCTGACCTAAATCCATTGGATTATGATTTATGGTCAGTTTTAGAGAGTAAGGCTTGCTCTAAACGCCATGATAATTTGGAGTCCCTAAAACGATCCATTCGGTTGGCAGTGAAGAATTTTCCTCTAGAAAGAGTTCGTGCTGCTATTGATAACTGGCCTCAACGTTTAAAAGACTGTATTGCAGCCAATGGGGACCACTTCGAATAAACATTGTATATTTTTAATAGTTATATATTGATGTATTAAACTAACTCACTATGAAAGTAATAAATGTTACGTATAAAAAAAAAATCGTGCTTTTCTTTATAACAATATTTATGGCAAGACTAAGTATTGAGGAAAAAAAAATGAATTTTAGTAATATAATATTTAATAATATAATTTACTTGTTTGACACATAAGTAAATTATTGGAAACATAAAGTATGGCTGAGTACGATCACTAATTGACTTTGACGCAATATAATATGGAGTCGTAGATCATTGTTGTTCGTAAATTGAAGCAGCTATTATGTGATTAGCACTATGATACAAAGATAGCACTAAATTAATTTGCAATGATTATTTTAAGACGATGACATTAAGACTGAAATTGAGGCATTCTATTCATATCTATTTCATATTCGTCCGAGCGAAATTAGAAAGAAAAAAATTAGTTTAATCAATTTATAAAGTAGCAATTTCCTCTGGAAACATGAAACAGGTACGATAAACTCGCGGCACGAGTTCTACTCGCACTTGGTCTATATTTATTAATTTTACCAATATTTTAAATACTCTAAATTATTTTAATCTTTTGGAACTTCTCTAACAATAATATGAAAATAGTCACAAAAGCTCTCTAAAAATATTTGAAGTTCTAATTATTGTGTTCCATTATATTATAAATCCAGTTACTTACTAAAAGATTAGTGAGTGAGAGGATGACTAACTTTGCGGCTTACTTTGTGAGCGCATTAAATGATACTTTAATGTTGTTAATATTATCGCGGCTTAGAAACAATTTTTTAGCTTCACGCTGTATCCCGCACATGGGTAGAGCAGACAAACCTAGTGTTAAAACACTCCGTTGCTTAGTCCCTGCTTGTCTCCATCTTCATATTTTTTTTAGCTTCACGCTATTAATTAGCATCACATTCCTAAGTTAGCAAAACATGTTACATTTACGATATTTTATGTCAAATAAATTATTTGTACATTTACAAATTTAGGTATTGCGATTTGTTTTGCATTTGAAAACTGAGACAAAGAAAACCTAGCGTTAACAGAATCTTAGTCTTATTTATTGGCTGCACTCGAAAAAAATCATACTTTCTTTTTGGTAATACATCATGCGCAGTGTTAATATCCTCAAGATAAAAAAAGGGAGAAGAAGTTTCTTTACAGTAAATTAGGGACCGAAGGTCATTTGCGGTATACCGCGTGAGGTAATAAAAATACGGTTTAACTATAATTTGTTTAAATAAACTAGATTTAGTTAAGATGTTAAATATTAAATAAGAACTTCGTTGCTGACCACTACTACAAAAAAATTGTATTTATAGAAAATATGACAAATTTTTGGTCAAGTATATAACATTCTCCAAACCAAATATTCGAATATATGTAACATAATGTGCCACAGTTTAATACTAATACGGCTATTATCGTACCAAATTTATTCCTGTATATTTACTAAGTGTTATGAATGAATAAATAAATAAATAAATTATAAAGTTAAATTTGATTTATTACAAAAACTCAAAACTATTATACCTCAGTCTATTTTTTTTTTCTTCCTAAAGTAACAATATACATATAAGTTTTAAAAAATGATAATTTTCTACTATCTAGTATTTATATATATAATTCCACCGGTTTGTTTGCAGTTGTGTATGTTAAAAGATTAAAACAAAAAATAGATATGTTCATTTTATAATCCACCTCTTCTTTCTTTATACCAAAACTTTTTTTTCTGTGGTGGAGAAACAATAAAGAATAAAGCAGAAATAAATAACGTAAACTCAAATTGTTCTTATGATAATTATGCAACTGAACTAATATTTTTTTTCGTCAATGATACATATTTTAATGCGAAAGGGTTCTTCCTATTAATTTAGAATAACGAAATTTAATAGAATGTGGTAGAAATATCAAATAATAATAATTATATATATATATATATATATATATATATATATATATATATATATATATATATATATATATATATATATATATATATATATATATATATATATATATATATATATATATATATATATATATATATATATATATATATATATATAAATAAAAACATGGAACTTAATACAATAATAAATAATTACTTCTTTTGAGAAAAATTATTGATTCATTATTATGTTTCTTTTTATATTAGAAATATTTTATTAAGAAGCGACACCACTGATTTCGTAACAATGAACGTTACAATGTTCAACTGATTTCAAAATCATCTGTTTTCACAACATTTTTTGTGTGACTTTTAATTCCGTATTTTAAAGGTAGGTCATGTTTAGACTTTTGTTATTTTTATAAGAATTTCTTCAGAGTGTTTTATAATAAAAAAGACAGAAACACTGGGCTACTACTTCCTTATATATAATGAGTTTGTTTTTTTTTTTTTTTTTTTTTTTTTAGCTTCACGCTTTTATCCCGCACATGGCAGGGTAGGCAGAGGGAACTGCAGGAACCATACGAACCTAGTGTTAAGATACTCCGTTACTTAGTCCCTGCTTACTCCCTCCTCACTTTCCATCGTTTTCGAGGCATTGCGTGTTGAGTGGCGGAACTCAACGCCGCGCTTTGTCTTAGTTGCCAGAGCGAAGAAAATGGAAATAGAAAAATCGATCTTCCCCGACTGGGGATCGAACCCAGAAACCGTCATGTTAGTTGCGTTACAGGCAGACGTTGCGCCTCTTCTCCACGACGTTTCTCTGAGTTTGTATTTAATTTATACGCAGGATTATAATCTTGAAGTCTTTAGAACTTTAAATTCTACGAGCATCGGGTTAATGTAGAGTTATCTATATGCATAATGTAATTCAATTTAAATTCATAATATATTGCTCTAAAAACTCAGAATATATTAATAACATGTATAGATGTATGTATGCACGTTGTCATAAACCTAACAAATCAATCGTCGCACCAAGAGAGCTGTGCAGCTGGCATGGTCTTGGCCACGCTGAGCATCTTGTTCGGTTTATTTTGTTTATTTTTACTATGATTTATTTTATATTGTATATTATGAATTCTTTCTTGACTAGGAGAGTTCTTACTGTTGTCTTTATTTTCTTGGTCCGTGCTTTGTCTTAGTCCTGAAGAAAATGAATCTATTCTCCCCTCACGGGAATCGAACCACCAGCCGTCGTCCACGACGACACGACACTAGATTTTTGAAGAATAAATAAGTTAAATTTCTTCACATAGAATTGTAATGTTAAGGCAGTTTTATCTATTTTCCACTTTATATGTAAAAATGTGTGGATTTGAGCGCAATATAACGTAATTTGTTTCTTAAGCCCCCATTTCGGTGTAGACTAGTAGATGTAATGTGCTATGGATATTTTCGTTAGCGTTTTATTTATACTAGCGTATACTTATTTACACTTGAGTGTGTGGAGAAAGTCTGCAGAGAGAGAGAGAAAGAGAGAGAGAGATGTTAATATTAAACAAATGTATTCTATGTGTTTATACATTTAATTAAATTAAAAAACATGTACATAAATATAAAAGTAGTAAAAATATTCATCTGCATGCAATGAAAGGCGCTGCGAATTAGTTCCAAACAGCATCCGTTGCGGAAACTCTACTAAAATTTGCATTTCCATTTAAATATGAAACTAAGTTTGTTAATTTCGGTTTATTGCAAACTATAATTAAACTTTTTTAAAAGGTTTAGAAGGTGGCAAGAGTGTGAGAAGGTGGCTTAGTATTTATGAAAATAAAGGTAAGGGCTACAAGTTCAGATTCTTTTTGCAATTATTTATTATCAGACACTTTAAATTGTCGTGATAGTGTGCTATATACCGTCAACCTATAGTCGACGGTATACATAGCAGGGTCAACAGAACTAACTGGAAACCTTTTTTCTAATGGAGGAAATACTCATGGACTACCTACGCCCGGGGAAAAGGCCGAGGATATGTGAGACTCTTACCGTGTTTAAAGAATTACTAACACTATTACTCTCAATCCCACGTTGACATAAGTATAATATACTAAAATGATATTATTTTAAAATATTAATAAGATCTTGTCGATGTTTTAAGATATATAAGTACGAGTATGTGACAATTACAACACTATCGTGCATTAGTGGCTACTTGTACGTATCTATTTGTAGCTACGACGGTACAGTGCATGGCCAAGAACACGCGCCGGCTGCCAAACTATGTTTACTTTAGTCGTCACACCACGTGGCGTGTTGTCATTTTATACGATCTTGTACATTTAATTGTAATAGTATTATTATAGGTCAGTATTTGATTTAAGTTTTTTCGTTCACTTATTACTTAGAAGTGATGGCGAATGGAGACGATAATTTGGTGTTGAGACGTTTAGATGTTTCCTTCCCGCCATCTAAGATTGTCAGAATAGAATACTAAGTGGTGGAACTTAACGATGCACTTTGGTCTACTAAATCAGGTCATTTAAACATTACATTTACTATAAAGTAGAGTCACTGTCACACTAGACACGATAAAATTATATCACAAATTACTTAGAACCTGTATTTAATACCAAAAATATCGCATAAATCGTCATTTGCTCATAAAATAAGGCTTTTTGCTATTTATAGACAAAGCTTAAAAAGTACTACACTGAGTGGTGCAAAATTCTGTTTGAAAAAAACATCGAAACGATCTCTCTGAACACCCAAGAGCTGGCATTTTCCTTGTTCAGTGTATCAGTTCAGCGATCCAGCGAGGAAATACAACAACAAAAGCAATACAATAGTGCGTATTAAGTATTATGCATGCTAAAAGACGAATCTTCAAATTAAATTGGTGAGTCTTACTACTTCATTACTACTTTTTTATGTTCCAAATGTTTATAAGAGGAATTATGTAGGTATACCGTCGTGGCGCATAGGCGCAACGTCTGCCTGTAACGCGACGGTTTCTGGGTTCGATCCCCAGTCGGAGAAGCTGGATTTTCCTATTTCCATTTTCTTCGCTCTGGCAAACTAGGCAAAGCGCGGCGTTGAGTTCCGCCACTCAACACGCAACGCCTCGAAAATGGCGGAAAGCGGGGATGGATAAAAGCAGGGACTAAGCAACGGAGTGCCTTAACACTAGATTCGTATGGTTCCTGCAGTTCTCTCTTCCTACCCTACCCATATGCGGGATACAGCGTGAAGTTAAAAAAAAAAAAAAAAAAAAAAATTCGGTATCAGTATACAAAATTTACCTTACCACAAAATATATGTAGCTACTTATTTATGATATGTAGTTTATATATATTTTATGGTAAGGTGAATTTTAAATTCTTAATCCTTAATCTTTATATAATATAATATATTATCTTGTTACTATTAAATGTAAAATAGCATTGAGTCAGTGTCCAGATTCATCAACTCTAAGGTAACGTTTACATGAAAGTATATCGTAGTCGTAATTGTTCCAGAACGTTGAATGAATCAGTTGTGATAATATACACAGTAGACGCGCACAGACGCAGACTCAAATAGAAGTGACAACATGACAGTGCGAGATTGACAGAGTGACAGGCGACTCAGGACATTTCAAAACAAATGTATATTAAGAAAATTATTATTTCTACGTCTTTGAGGATATATATACTTTTGATCTCGAACTTTTATTGAGTTTTAAATGTTTACTTTTAAATTAAAGTAAAATAGAATAAATAATAATAAATTGAAATAGAATAAAATACTTAAATCGCTGAAAATGAAGAATGCTGTTACTTACATATATGCGAGCTGATTTAAAACTAGTATTGTTATGAAGTTTGCCAAAAAGCTCAAACCTGCAGCACGGTTGCAACGAAAACAATCATCTCACAATATTAGTCAACTCATCAATCTCCAGATGGACTCTGACACGACGATGACGTTTACAAAGCTACATACAGTCTCTACCCTCTTGTCTCTGTTGACGCTTTGTCTAATAGTAGTATTGAGTGTATACTGTACTGATTGTAATTCAGTAAATATTAATATATTCATTATTAATAGTTTGTACTTATATTAAACTATTTAATTAAATGTTTATATGTATCATTCGATTTATTATCTGCCACTTAATATTTGACAGCCAGAATAAAAATATGTCAATATTATTGTATGTGTATATATACTATATAATTTTTTCTTGTTTTTTTTTTCTTTTTTTTTTTCTCGCTGACGTTTGTTTTGGTTGACACACGTGTTAGTGAGAGTTTTTATTAGGGTAGTGTTTTTTCTTTCCATTTTACTATAGTGGAATTTGTTTTGTGTTATAAAAGGTTCCATTCTAACAAGGTGATTGTTTGTAGTGAGTATTTGTGTTGTTTATTTAGGTTAGACTAGTTTACGTTCATTTAGGTTATCTTTTTCATTATGGATCCTGATCCTCCACCTGATCCCCCTGATCCTGGTGGAAATAATTCTGAGTCGACAGTAACACGAAAAAGACAAGGGGAAGCTTCATCCTCAAATAATATAATTAGTGCAAAGGAAGACTATTATAGATCCTAATACCGCGACGCCTTCTATCCAAAACTTATATGTCCACCCGTCCCTTTCTGAAAGTCCGAAATCCTACATAGATTCCGATAAAGGCCCTTTCATTGTGTACGTGTCGAGGGAAATACCTGACCCCGCAGCCGGTACCACCATAAGAGCAATTAAATTCGGCCAGTTTTTACACAGAAATAAGATCACAGGTATTACTAATGATGGAGTTAAGAATGTTGGTCGAAATAAGATCAGCGTTCAGTTCTCTTCTGCTACTGCAGCGAATTTGTTTTTAACAAACCCTGTGTTTAAAATTAAGTAAATATGTTGCGATTATTCCAACTTTCAATATTACTCGAATGGGTATAATTAGGGATGTTCCTGTGGATTTTTCTCTGGATGAACTAGTTGAGTCATTGGTGTTTCCCTCTGGTTCTGGACTAGTATTGAAAGCAAGGAGATTGAATAGGAAGAATATAAGTGAGGGAGTAACTACATGGATCCCGACCCAGTCGGTTGTAGTTACTTTCCGTGGTCAACAGTTGCCTGATAGGGTCTTTTCCTATCATTCATCTCTTCCCGTTGAACCCTACAAATTTCCCACAATCCAATGCCTTAATTGCTGTCGTTTTGGACATGTTAAATCTCAGTGCAGATCTCAGCCAAGATGTTATAGGTGTTCCCAGTCACATACAGGTGATGCATGTGACAAAACTAAAGATAACTCAAATTGTCTATATTGTGGTAGTAAGCATTTTGCTACTGATAAGGATTGTCCCGAGTTTGCAAGGCAACAATCAATTAAAATTGTTATGGCTCAGGAATGCATTTCCTACATAGAAGCAGCTTCCCGTTTCCCGTCTGTCCAACGATCCTATGCAGATATTGCTAAGGAATTGTTCTCCCCCTCCTATTTACACAAATGTAATCCCTCATCAAAAGAAATCTTCTACCACTCCTTTCCCCAAGTCCTATCGCAAAACTGTTTTGCAATCTCCCCGTCCCCGCGCTCCTCTAGCAAAGGGATTTGATAGACAAGCTCATCAAGCCCTAGTTGGTAATTGCTCCTCTTCCCTTCCCAATGGTTGTGCACTTGGGCAGGGTGTTGATAATTCAACTGATTCTCGCAAGGATCTGTTAGTTGCTCTTACAGAAACCCTTGTAAGCATAATCTCAACCTGCGATGAACTTCCCTTACCGTCCAACGTTGCCCAAAACCTACTCAAAATATTCAAAATCCTAAACAATGGCTCCACTGAACTTCCTCCAGTGAAACAGTAAAAGTGTTCGGCCTAAAAAGCCTGAACTACTTCGTATTGTTTCACTATATAATCCTGTTATTGTTGCCCTCTCGGAGACTTGGCTGTTGCCTGATGACCCATTCAGGGTGTCAGGTTTCTCCTGTCTAAGGGAGGATAGGAATGATGGGTATGGAGGTAGTGCCATCCTTATCCGGCACTCCTCGCCTTATTCTCGTATCCCTCTCCCTTCTCACAGCCAACAGATTAATGCTGTTGCTGTGAGAGCCTTTAATATCTCCTTTCTTTCTGTTTATATTCCTCATCCTTCCTCTTCCCTCTTCCTTGAGCTAAAGTCTATTATTTCTTCGCTTCCTCTTCATGTGCTGGTCCTGGGTGATTTTAACACCCATCACACTTTATGGGGGTGTTATTACTGTGATGGATTCTCTCCTTCGTTGGTGGATATGATTGATGATGTTGATCTCTGCATCCTCAATGATGGTTCACCGACCCGTAGGGTTAATCCGAATCAGAATCCTAGGACTGCTATTGATCTTTTCTTATCATCTCCTTCTCTTGCTTCCTTACTATCATGGTCCTTACTTCCTTCCACCTATGGTAGTGATCATTTCCCAATTCTTTTGTCGATTAATAATCGACTTCCTTCCCCACTTAATACTTT
The DNA here is from genome assembly GCA_037178615.1 of Dione vanillae. Classification (NCBI taxonomy): domain Eukaryota; kingdom Metazoa; phylum Arthropoda; class Insecta; order Lepidoptera; family Nymphalidae; genus Dione; species Dione vanillae. Next base: position 126,921 of record JAZFAU010000448.1, on the reverse strand, counting down.
CCCGCTTCTAAAATTTAACTTAAAAAAAAGCCAACTGGAATGAGTAATGCTGACTCTGTGGACCGCATGTCGGATAGTCTTCCTGAGTCTGTTAATTATGAGATGTCATTTTTGCTTATGATCGGTTTATTTCTGCCATTTTATCTGCAGCCGACTTACATATCCCCAAAAAACATTCCATCAGAATCGGCTGCCTTCCAATCCCTGGTGGGATCAGGAATGCTCTGATTCTGTCATCGGGCGAACATCTGCTGGAGGTGTCATACGCAGCCTGTATGACAATGGAAAATTATATTGAATTTAAACGAAGCGATGCTAATTTTAGGAAACTTATTTGGAAGAAGAAAAGACTTGGGTGGGGTTAATTTCTGTGAATCCCTTAATCCTCGCACTCCTTCCTCTGTTGGTGGGACAAATGTTAAGAGATTTCGCCGATCTCTTAGCAGTATCCCTAGGCCTAACTCCAATAATCCATCTAAATGGCTTAACGATTTTGCTGACAATTGGCTCCTCCTTTCGTTCCGTCCTCCGATTTATTCTTTGAGTTGCCGATTGAGTCTTCAGAGGAAATGGATGCTCCCTTTTTCTTTGGAAGAGCTCAAAAGCGTCTTAACGGATTTGAAAGACACTAGTCCAGGCGAAGACGTGTCCCCTATTCATTCATATAAAATTGAATGAAAAATCCAAACTTTTTTTTTGGATTTAATTAATATTATTTTTCAATCAGGTAACATCCCCAGTTCATGGAAATCCCAGTTTGTTATCCCTATCCTTAAGCCTGGAAAATGTCCTTCTGATCCGAATTCCTACAGACCCATTGCGCTATCATCTACATTAGCAAAAATTACTGAACGGCTTTTTGAAAAACCGATTGAATGGATATTGGAAAGCAGAAATATATTAGCTCCCTCTCAGTTTGGCTTTAGAAAGGGGGTTAGTACGGTAGATAGTCTCAGTATTTTACTACAGACATTCGACGAGCTTTTGCCAAAGGAGAGTATTTGGTGGGTGTTTTCCTAGATGTTGCATCTGCTTATGATAATGTCAATCTTTCGTTGCTCAGGCAGAAAATGCAACAGCTGAGTATTCCGATGAGGGATGATTCATTTCATTTGTAATTTGCTAACCGGGAGTCGTTCGGTATCTGTTAAACACCCGCTTCCTTACTGTACCATCCAGACTCGTCCTGGAAAGGTCCTTCCTCAGGGTTCCGCGCTTAGTCCTCTGTTGTATAACATTTATACACATGACCTCGAATTAGCTGTTAACAATTTTTGTAACATCCTTCAGTATGCTGATGATATCGTATTATGTATATATAATTTTCAACATCCAGCAAACCACATCTGTTAGCGCAGTGGGCTAGTATTGCAGATTGTACAGCCGACCCGAGTTCAAATCTTCCTTTGATCGTATGAGTTTTTTTAAGTTTATTTTATAATTTTTTTTGTTCTATTATTTAAATCATATGTGTAACGAGCGGGTATGTGAGATTCTCTCAAATAAAGTTGAACGGGGAGTAACGTGTGGAAGACTTGACCGTTAAAATGACCGTTAAGCTGAATGCTTATTCCAGTAATTTTTGGAAGTTTAATTGTTATTGAGGAAATATATTACGCTCAAGTTTTGATAGTTATTCTACACAGTAGGGCCTATAGAAACGCCCTTTATGCACAAGTGGCTGACTATCGGCTGTTTATGAAGCCGTCAGCTTGTTAATAAAGTATAAAACCCTGAGGTAGTCGTGGCCCGGTTTTGGCAGAGTTCCGTATCAACTCAGTATTCTCCTTTGGAATCTCAGTGTAAAAACTCTCCTGGCGTCCAACTTTAAGTAAGAATTTAGTTTAGTTTTAAGTTAATCTAGAATTTATTTATAATTACAAGTGTTAGTTAGTTAAATTTTCTTGTAAAAGAAGTGTGATAATATAACTAAGTTAATATAAGTTGTATTTTTTTGTTTATTGCTTAGGTAGTATATTTCGAAAGAACCCGTAACATATGGCGCCAACTTTAAAAAGTATGGGTTTCTTTTTTTGATTTCTTGATTTAACATTTTTAATTGAGTTGTTGTTTTTCCGTTACTATACCACAGTGTTATTTTTTTTCGATTACCTACATGACTGCGGGTATATAATGATACTGTTTTTTTTATATTTAATGTTGTAATTAGTTGTATTAATAAATATTATTATTTTTTGTTATAGTAATAGGTGTGTAATAGTAATATAAGTATTTTAGTATAATACTTCATCCAAATGCTGTTCAAGTGTAAATAGTTATTGATATCAAAATACAGTAATAAATTTATTTTTTATTATTATTAAATTAAGTATCGTACTCATTGTCTATAATATTTGTATGTAACTTGGAAAGTATTATTTCTATTTTTATATGATATTATATACTATTTTTTTTACATTAATTTAAGTATAAAGGGTTTTTTTTTCGGGGCTACAATAGTGGTGGTTCTTTCTGTTTGTTTGAAAACAAAACTTGACGTATTAACTTGATTCCATTCAACTTAATTTGACAATTTATTGTAATAATTATGGATCCGCAATATTTGTTAAAAGATGAGGTTGAGTTTGAACTTGCAAGTCGGGGTACACTAAAACAGATGGTTTAGTGTCAGCTTTAAAAGAAAAATATTAAAAAGATGATGGAGGCGGAGAATGATTTACAGGTTTCTTATGAAATTAAACCTCCGCAATCTTGCATTGTTGCGCCTAGTGAACAATTAAATATTTGCTCTGACAAAATTAGTAATATATTATGTTATATTTCGGAACTACAGGAGAAACCGGATAAACAATTATTTAAAAGATTAGTCTCTCGTTTGATCCATGTCATTAATAGGTTAAAATTTATAACACCAGTTGAACAAATAGATAAAGAGAAAAAAAAGGTTCTGCTCGACAAGGCGATTATATTATTAAAGGACCTGGAAGAAAAAGATGAAATTGAAGATAATGAATTTATAACCCAGGAAATGAAAGAGGCATTGCAAGATTCATTGGGAGAAGATGGTAAGAAAATTTTAAAAGAATTGGATAGTGACAATTGCAGATCAGAAGTTATTCCGTCAACATCTAAAACTTACATTAATACAATGGCAAGTCAGAAAAGAGTTAGTTTTGCCCAGAATGATCTCGATATACCACCTTTTCAGTCCTAGTAATATACATAAATTTTTAAATTCCACTTCGTTAGATGATTGTAATTCGCGCAAACTAAAACTTGTACCGATAAGCCAATGGGGTGTCCAGTTTACAGGAGATAATAAATTTAGTGTTAACGCTTTTCTAGAACGGGTTGATGAACTCAAAGATGCCAGAAATGCTACAGATGAGGATTTATGGCGACACGCCATCGATTTTTTTCAGGGGGATGCGTTAATTTGGTTTCGGGCTAATCGTCAAAATGTGTGCAACTGGACAGAACTTGTTTTACTACTAAAACGCACTTTTCAGTCTCCTTATTATCAAGAGGAATTACTATCGGAGGCAAAATCTAGGACTCAAGGCAAAAATGAAGCAGTTCTATATTTGTTTCGGTAATGCAGAATTTATTTAATAGATTGCCGCAGAAAAATTTCTGAAACAGAACAAATTGTGATAATTATAAAGAATCTTCAACCCTATTATCAGAGAGCAGTATGCAGGGATGTCTTTACTTCTATTACAGACCTAATAAATGTCTTGAGAATTGTTGAAAGAACAAAAATAAATTGTGACAATTTTCAGGAACCAAGAACATTACTCAGTTCCCTAGAACCAGATTTAGCATATCAAGCTAACTCATTAAAAGTGAAAAAAAAGGAAGGAATTGAAATTGATACTTCAGAGATAAAAACCAGACATTAGAACGAGATGCTGGAATTGTAGGGAGATTGGCCACTTATTCAGGTCTTGTTCGATGCCTAAGCAACGATTATTTTGTTATAAATGTGGACGTTTTGGAGTAGCTTCATCTAGATGTATATGTAAGGGAAACGCTACCGGGGAAGGTCAAGGATCTGCCAAATAAGCCCTTCCCCCCAAACTTCAAAATAAAGATTGGCAGAATTGGTTAGCGTTTATAAAAAAAAAATTATGACCCAAGGCAAACTGTCGGAGTTACATTTAAAAAGCAATATGATAATAGACCGTATATTTCAGTTCAGAATTTTAGGCTTAAAATGTGATGGGCTTATTGGACTCTGGAGCTTCTAATACCGTCGTCAATGCTGAATTTGCCAGTACATTAAAAAAGTTAGGTGTAATTACACAAAGCATTAAAACGTTTTATATGTCCACTGCTGATGGAACTAGTCATTGTATTAGGAAAAGGTTTGATGTACCGGTGCAGTTTAATAATCATTTCATATAATTTCAATGCTATTTATGCCAAACCTTAACCAACCTTTAATTTTAGGTAGGGATTTTTTTGATTTGTTTGGAATATCATTTAAGTTTGAACCAGAAACTTTGGATACAAGCCAGAAATTAATACAGTTTTCCAACAGCAAGGAGCCCTTATAAGCAAGAAAAAATTTGGAAGAGACTCAACAACAGAGCCTCACGGATATTGTAAAGGAAATTCGTAACAATATAGGAACAGGGCTGGGCAGGACAAATATCATTAAGCACACAATTGATACGGGAGATAGTAAGCCCATATATCAAAAACAATAGAACTTTTCACCAGTCATAAGAAAAGAAATAGAACGTGAACTTAACGACATGTTGGATAAAGATGTAGTTGAACCTTCACATAGTCCTTGGTGTTCCCCAATAGTATTAGTTAAGAACCTGATGGTACGAACAGGTTGTGTTTAGATAGTAGGCAACTTAATAAAGTAACTAAAAGGGATACTTATCCTTTACCAAGAGTTGCTTCAATATTAGATAATTTACGAAATTCGAAATTTCTTAGTACAATTGATTTGAAATCGGCGTTCTGGCAAATTGGGCTAGAAGAATCAAGTTAAGAAAAGACAGCATTTGCGGTACCAGGGAGAGGGCTGTATCACTTCAAGGTGATGCCATTTGGTCTTGTAAATGCTTCACAGTCGCAACAGAGATTGATGGATATTTATTTCATGAATTAGATGGTAAAGTTTGGGCATATTAGATGATATTGTAATTTCTTCACCGACATTTGATGAACACTTAGATACATGAAGCGTGTCATGAACATATTAAAACAAGCTGGTTTAACAGTAAATGTAGACAAATGCAAGTTTGCTCGATCCAGTTTAAGATTTTGGGTTACATTATTGATGAAAATGGATTACGTACAGATCCCAATAAAGTCTCTGCCATATTAAATTTTCCAAGACCCAAAACTTTTTCAGAACTAAAACGATTTATTGGAATTGCCAGTTGGTATAGAAGATTTGTTAAAAACTTTCTCTTATTGCGGCTCCTCTGCATAATTTAACAAAAGGGAAAAAAGAAAAAGAAATTGAATTGGGATAAAGAGGCTGAAGAAGCATTTTTGAAACTTAAGTCTTTGCTTACGTCAACACCTGTCATGTCCTGTCCAGACTTCACAAAAACCTTTTATAATACAATGTGATGCCTCAAGTAAGGGTATTGGAGCTGTTTTATGCCAAAGTATGGACAAAATCGAGCGTCCTATAGCATATTTAAGCCGTAAATTAAACGAGAGGGAACAACGGTATTCTACATCAGAGAGGGAACTACTCAGTATAGTTTATGCTATTGAGAAATTCAGACCATATATAGAGGGAAGTAATTTTACCGTGATGACTGATCATGCTGCACTTAAAATGTTACATAAAATGAAAGATCCGCATGGAAGACTGGCTCGATGGGCTATGAAATTGCAACAGTTTAGCTTTGACATAATTCATAAACCAGGTAAATATAATACAGTTCCTGATGCGTTGTCAAGATCAGTGAACATTATTTCAAATGACGGTATTTTTGGCATAGAAAATCTCTGACAAGCATAAAGATACGTGGTATAAAGGTAAAGTTAAAGAATTACTAGATAAGAACAAAGAAAATTCTGACTGGAGAGTAAGAAATGGGTTGCTTTATAAGAAAATATGTTTGAAGCAATTTCCTGATTCAAACAATGATTGGAAATTATACGTTCCTGAGACATTACGCGCTAAAGTATTAAAACTTTGTCACGACGACGCAACAGCTGGTCATCTGGGAATTCGTAAAACGTTGCTTAGGCTAAAACAGCATTTCTATTGGCCTAAAATCTTAGATGACGTAAAGGACTATGTTGGTAAATGTGAAACTTGTGCAAAAATGAAGGTGTCTCAAAAAGCGCCTCTAGGCCAAATGGGTGAGCACAGAGTGGTGACAAGGCCATGGCAAATTGTCTCATTAGACCTTATGGGGCCGTTTCCTAAAAGCAAAAAGGGAAACACTATGCTATTAGTCATTACGTGTTTTTTTAGTAAATTTGTACTACTGTTCCCATTAAAACAGGTAAAGCCGAAAAAATTTGCGAAATCTTAGAAAACCAGTTTTTGCTCTTTGGATCGCCTGAAGCTTTAATTTCAGATAATGGCAAGCAATTCACTTCGGGAAGTTTCAGAGAATTATTACGAAAATATCGTGTTCAAATTTGGTTTACGCCAAATTATCACCCACAAAGTAATCCAACAGAACGAGTTAACAGAGTTGTAGGCACTATGATATCTTCATATATAGACTCTAAAAAGCATAACGAATGGGATTGTCATATTCAGAAATTTGCACATGCCATTAGAACATCTGTTCATGAAACTACCAATTACACACCTTCATTTCTATTCTTTGGGAGGGAGACATCCATACTTGCAGATATTGTGGAAGGTGGTTCTACTTCGTTGCTTTGTCAGGACCAGCAGATTGAAATAAATAATAAAAATTTTTTACTAAATTTACGTAATCAACCTCATATATACAAAACGGCAAGACATAATATTGAAATGTCGCACAAGAAAAGTATAGGCAACTATAATAAAGATCGCAGGAAGCCATGTTTTCAAGTTGGTGATGTTGTATGGAAAAAAACTAAATTTTTGTCTAAAGCAGATAATAAGTTTATGTCAAAACTCGCACCTAAATTTGAGAAGGCTATGATTACAGAAAAACAATCGGAGAATACTTACCTTTTAAGTAACGTTCATGGCAAATCTCTGGGTGTCTGGCATGCTAAAGATCTAAAACCTGCATGGCGGAAAGCAAGTAAGTGCTAAAAAAAAAAAAAAAAAAAAAATAAAAATAAAAATATATATGTATATACATATATATGTGCGGTGCTTGCATTTTTTTTTTTTTTTTTTGTGTTAGTTGAGGGAATATTATGTTATATATAATTTTCAACATCCAGCAAACCACATCTGTTAGCGCAGTGGCTAGCATTGCAGATTGTACAGCCGACCCGAGTTCAAATCTTCCTTTGATCGTTTGAGTTTTTTAAGTTTATTTTATAATTTTTTTTTGTTCTATTATTTAAATCATATGTGTAACGAGCGGGTATGTGACATTCTCTCAAATAAAGTTGAACGGGGATAACGTGTGGAAGACTTGACCGTTAAAATGACCGTTAAGCTGAATGCTTAATTCCAGTAATTTTTGGAAGTTTAATTGTTATGGAGGAAATATAATTACGCTCAAGTTTTGATAGTTATTCTTACACAGTAGGGCCTATAGAAACGCCCTTTATGCACAGTGGCTGACTATCGGCTGTTTATGAAGCCGTCAGCTTGTTAATAAAGTATAAAACCCTGAGGTAGTCGTGGCCCGGTTTTGGCAGAGTTCCGTATCACTCAGTATTCTCCTTTGGAATCTCAGTGTAAAAAACTCTCCTGGCGTCCAACTTTAATTAAGAATTTAGTTTAGTTTTAAGTTAATCTAGAATTTATTTATAATTACAAGTGTTAGTTATTTAAATTTTCTGTAAGAGTTGATAATATGCTAAGTTAATATAAGTTGTATTTTTTGTTTATTGCTTATGTAGTATATTTCGAAAGAACCCGTAACAATCGTCCTTTATTACAGCTCATGCTCTGTAGAGGACATAACTTTTCGCTTAAATTCTGCTTTGCACTATCTTGATCAGTGGTTGTCTAATCATGGCCTTGCTCTATCCATTGCAAAGTGCCAAGTGGTGGTATTCTCTAAAAAGAGGAGTACTCCAAATTTTCATATAATGTATGATGGTACTCCTATTCAGGTAACGGATACTGCGAAATTTCTTGGCATAGTACTCGATAAACGACTGAACGGAATTGCGCACGCTGAATATCTCAGTAAAAAATGCGAAAAAGGTATTAACGCTTTAAGAGCTGTATCTGGTGTGTGGTGGGGTGCACACCCGTATACTCAAAAGCTTCTGTACGGTGCTATTATCCGTAGTCATATTGATTACGCATTATTTGTCCTGGACCCATTCAACAAAGTAGCCACAGAAAAACTTAATCGCATTCAGTACAAATGCCTGCGCATTATCCTAGGAGCAATGAAGTCTACTCCTACTAACGCACTTCAAGTAGAATGTGTTGATCCCCCCTTGCCTATTCGTAGACAATTCCTTGCAGACCGATTTGTGGGTAAAATGCTGCAGCTTTCGTCCCATCCTCTGTGGTCTAAGCTAACTGAGTTAGCTGGCCTATTACCCCGTAATAAGCCTTTACCATTCCTGCTTAATAGCTTCCTTAAGTTCACTAATCTTCCAAATCCTCTGTCACGTTTTCCATCTAATCCTTTGTATTGTACACCGTACAATGCATTGGTTTATTTTCCACATATCATCACAGATCTTGGCTTGACCAAGGGTGATCCGGGCACTAACACAAAATTTCTAGAGGCAGTAAATGAAAAATGGTTGAATTTCTTACACATCTACACTGATGCGTCAAAGCTTTCAAAAGAAGGCTTTGCTGGTGCAGCTTGCTGGATTCCAAAATTCAAAATTATTCTACAATTCAAATGTCCCCCCGAGTCCTCAGTGTTTACAGGTGAGGCTGTTGCTTTATTAGAAGCAATCCTGTTCTCACAGTCCCATAACGTTAAACAAACTGTTATTTTTACTGACTCACTAAGCTGCTTAATGGCTATAAGGGGTAACCCCTTTTAAAAGTACATTAAGATCTTTAATTGTTTTAAGGATTCATGAAGAATTATACTCATGTCATCTCAAGGGTTTGGATATTACTCTGGTTTGGATCCCAGGCCATTCTGGAATCACTGGGAACGAATCTGCAAACTCTTGTGCTAAATTAGCTGTCCAGTGTGGTACCTTGGAACATTTTGTTAATTCGGCTCATGATCTGTTGTCTCTTGCAAGAACTCATTTGGATAAGTCCTGGTCTAAATACTGGGATACGTCAAACTCTCAGAAAGGAAAATATTACGCATTTCTTCAACCTGATATCCCAAAGCGTCCTTGGTTTTACTCTCAAAAATTTGCAGAACGGAAAGTTATTTCAACAATTTGTCGTTTACGCCTTGGACATGCATGTACACCTATTCATCTGGCCAAGATCAGGGTCAGGGACCATTCACTGTGTGAATGTGGACTAGACGACGGTTCTCCTGCCCATATCCTTTTTTCTTGCCCCAAATTAGCTCGCCCCATTTATGATGTCCTCCCTCTTAAAGTCCCTCGCCCCCTTAATGTTCAATGTTTGTTAATGTTTGTGTTTAGTCCTTTGTGTAAATTTTTGTGTAAATATATTAAATATAATAATATTAAAGTATAAGCTAACACTCATGTAAATATATTGTTTATTACTAACCCCATTTATTGTCTATAATTATTGTAGATATCTGTGATTTGTTATAGGTGAAGGATTTAAACTGGATCTCTTTTAAACATGCATTCTCCAACTGTGTAATGATATTTCTTTTTTTACCGTACATTCTCCTTTGTGTGTTCTCCATTCAACGTGACATTGGCGAAGTGAATTGTGCTCAACTGGCACGCTCGAAACGCCATAAATAAAGAGAAGAAGAAGAAGAAGAAGATATTTCTTTAATTTAAATCGAAGGAAAAATTACTCTTCTAGCACTAACATTCTACTACCTATGCAACTTCGATTTACTAAAGCGCATGCTTCATAGCAATATTCCAATCCTCATAGATAAAACGCAGCAAGCATCTACGTGTCCATTAGTCTTATTCCAGAGAGAGAGAGCTTTTTACTTTTAAAACAATATGAATTTTAAAGGTAAAGAAAATAATAACATTTTTTTATGAAAGAACAATTTTCTTATTTTAAACTTCGCAAGTAAATCCCATTATAATAGAATGTTAAGATGATACCGTTTGTTTGATTGAGCTCAGCGTTACGAGACAAAAGAGCGTGTATAATGAGAGTTACTCTATTGGGAGAGCCGGATGTCCGTACCGAGAGAAAGACAGATAATTTTATTTTTAAGGGATTTAGCAGTTAATATAAAAATGTGCTAATACTTAAAAGTAACCTCTTGTTTGCAATCTTATTACATAAGATTCAAACAAGTTCATAATATCGATGTAAATACGACATACGAGTATATGAATCTATTAAAAACAATTCTATTTTATAATATGTACAATAATCATGGAAACTATAAATTTATATTGAATATAATCTTCAAAAAGTCAGTAAGTTAGTACCGTCCACATATTAAATGTTCTAAACAAAATTATTAGTTAATTATTAGTTTCAGAAATATATTCTGTAATTTTTTTTTTTTTTTTTTAGCTTCACGCTTTATCCCGCACATGGCAGGGTAGGCAGAGGGAACTGCAGGAACCATATGAACCTAGTGTTAAGACACTCCGTTACTTAGTCCCTACTTACTCCGTCCCCACTGTAATTTAAAAAAAATAAAATTTTTATTTCTGTAATTTTATTGAGTGAAATACATTTTCCAGTTTAAAATAGTCCATTTCTAAGTATTCTCATCTGTGTAGTGTAGGAGTATCGTAGTACGTGGCGTTTTTAAAATTTTTTAAGCGTACTGCATTAGAAAAGCTGTAACTAGCTTATTTTAAATTTCTTTAGTTTAATTGCCATGAGTTTTCGTGCTAGTGTCTGTGCTACTTGGAAAAGCTCTATATGAAAATAGTGTTCATTTAGAACACGGTACATTCACGGACTTTCTGTTCTACTCCACTTAGTAGAACATCATATTGTCATCTCATCATCATCATGAGAAGATATTAAAATGATATATACATTCATGTATACTATTTTTTTAAGATTTTGCTATGAACTTGGTAGTGCGAGTATGTGTAGAAAATGTAAGAACGTCAATACTTTTGTTATCAGTTTTACTTATCAAAAACCTAAAAAAAATTAGTGCTAAGCTGCGCCAACACCAGTAGCTCAAAGGTTCTAGGATAGAATCGTGTAATTACCACGCTTTCAGATAATATCGTCGTGAAATAGTAGCATATGAACTGACTGACTGGGTTCGAAGATATAAGACAACATAGTGTAAAATCTGACATTTGGCGTGTACGATATTTATAAAATAGAGGGACTACAAAAGAAATAATAAGATTATTGTTAGTTATTATTACATTTTTTAAAATTTTTAATTAATAAATTAACAAAACATTGAGTATACACGCAAATAAAAAGCCAAAATAAAAAATTATAGAAAATATAAAATTACTTTCTAAATCCAAATCGCCTAAAAATACAGACCAACTACACTTCTAAGGCTATGCTGTTTCTAGTTATAAAGTGAAATTAGTTCAGTAATTAAATTAGTTCTTTAGTTCAAATTCTTTGAACTGTAGTAATGTCCCTTAGATTTAGAGGTCAATGGTGACAAAGTAAAGATCACGAGCCACTGACTCCGATTCGTTTCAAGCTGCCTATAAATTACTATTAGACGTGAATGTAAACAAATAGGTTTCGGCCAATTTGTTCTAGTCCTTACTATTTGTTAAACAACGACTGACTGAAAATTAAAAACAAAATTGGTATGAGAGAAATGAAATAGAGTATATAGTTAGATTTAAATTCATTTCGTACTGTTATGTATTTGTTATGAAAATGATAAAAACTTAGGTGTTAAATTTTAGTATTGATTATAAAAGTTTCTGATACCTATTACAGAATAAATCAAATATACAAGAGTCATAGACGAAAATTTGCGAATACTATATATACTTGTTAAATATTTTTTTTAAATATTAATTATGTTAATCAGTTGTTCTTACATAGTACTTACCATCTAATATTAATATCGCAATAAAAAATAAATAATAAATAGTCAATATGAAATCAAATTTCAATAATATTTTGCCGAGCACCTAAAAAATATATGCTATTTTTACATAAATGCTTCCTGGTACAACTAACTAACTAACTGGTACATGTCTTTCACATAAATAAATATATATTAATAAAAAATACGTATATTGATTTACAGTTAATCCAAGCCGGTGAAATATAATAGCAAGTATTCGATGCTCGTACGAGGACGATCAAATGATAAGTTATCGCGTAGGTTACCGCCCACGACGGCGGCTTCCGGAGACGAAATGTTACACTCTGGTGTTATGTCACTGCGCTGTACTACTGATGTGTGTAGTTGTTGATTGATAGAGTGTGGGGTTGAGATATAGTTAGTGGTTTATTATTGGACTAATTATTATTCATAAAATAGAACAACAACTTCAACTCGGCACTTCATTTATTTACACTTATTTGCTAAATAAACCGCTTTGATTTTTATTTGAATTTGCTACTTGAATGAATTTAAAAAAATAACAGTAATACTGTAACAGTAATGTATAAAGAAATTAATTTTATCATCAAAAAGTTACTTTATTTATACATTATCAGGAAGTATGATAACAAGCTAAATACGTTATATTTAAATCTTGCCCAAAAAATATTATATAGTACTTATTGTATTTTAATTTTAAATGTTGAAACATTTTTGATTACACTTATTTTTTTTTATCTTAACTGTTTGATTGAGGATCGTCGTGGCGCAGAGGCGAACATCTGCCTGTAACGCGACGGTTTCTGGGTTCCATTCCTAGTCGGGAAAGATGAATTTTTCTATTTCCATTTTTTTCGCTCTGGAAACTGGGCAAAGCGCGGCGTTGAGTTCCGCCACTTAACACGCAATGCCTCGAAAAAGGCGGAAAGCGGACACGGGGGAAGCAGGGACGGAGTGTCTTAACACTAGGATCATATGGTTTCTACAGTTCCCTCTGCCTATCCTGCCATATGCGGGATAAAGCGTGAAGCTGACAAAAAAATTTGCTTAATTTACTATTAATTGTTCTTAACATGTTAAATATGAGTATAGATTATGCTGATAATGTTTAAATTTATATTATTAATTAAGTGCCACTTAATATTTGGTAATTTACCATATTTTACTTCAATTTTAAATTCACTTATAATTAATTTATAACGTATATATACCTCATTAAATGAAATTTGAAAATTCTCCATATACCCCAATCCCAACTAACACCGTCACAAAACACATCACTAGCACGTAACTTCACAACAAAGCTTTCTCTCGTATCATAAAGTTTCACTCGTTTCGTCAGCGGCGCGTGTTTAGAGGGACGCACAGAGTAAACGCGCGCGCTTTGCCACGGCCGGACCGGGACTGAGTACTGAGTACTGCATGCTGAGAATGATGATTGACTGATGACTCTACGGTCACTCTACGTTATGTTAATATTAAAATAACAATATTTTGTGCATTTATGTTAATGGTATAAGATACATAAAATTATTGTTTAATAATTTAATATCGTACATACTTTTAAACTCTTCAATAGAGACACCTAACCTAGTGTTAAGCCCGTTTTCTGCTTTGCATTTTTCGAGATATTGCGCTTAGTATTGTTGTTGATTCATTCTCCTCGAGTAGAAATCGAGTCTACAATCCGTTGCGCTTACAGTTAGACTTTAGGAAGAGGACTTTAAGAAAACAACATGCAAATTATTATGACCCTTAATTTTATGTATATTTTTGTGGACAATTATTAAAAATTACCAACTGCGTACCAAATAGCAAACCATTGATTGAAACATATTTCATTATAAACGTAGTCGTGCTTTGAGAGAAGCTTAAGCTCTATAAAACTTTTCTGCGCATATCTCCTTTAAAGTAAAAATCGTCTGAGAAATATAAACAATTTGAGGATGAATCGAGTATGTACTAATTAACTTAAATGTTTGATTGAATACATCAGTAATAAATATAACTTTAATTACCATACCATTATATCCATTTCGTTACAATTTATTTGAGAAAAATTATCGAGTCGAATTAGTCAAAAACAAGACAAAAGTCAAGCTATTATGGCTGTAGTATTCTAAATCTATTCAAAATAAAAAATACAAACTTCAATTTTTGAACGTTAAATACACACCACCGGTGCACAAAAATAAATGCCTCGTACCGGAATAGAAACGGAAATATATTTATATATTTTAAAAGAATATTTGCGAAGACTACAAATATAGGTACATGAGTGTTATTTGGTGTAATACTTTCTTTTTGAGCTTTAAGTATCATTATCATTAAAATACTATCTTACTCCTCATTAATAAACCATAAAAGTTTTACCTTAGCCTGTACATACATATTTATTTTATATCCATATATTATTCTGAAAACTATCTAAAATTTTTCTTTACATACATATTATTTATATAATAAGTATACACTGAATGAACATTATCCATGATATACGTGGGATTAACCACCGCTTACTCCAGTTAGACACCGCTTAGTCCAGACTTCCCAGCTTTAGAGGTCAGAGGGTTAAACATTTTATCCTGATTGATTTTACGTCAATAGTCGTAATTGGAACTCAGAAGAACTACTAGCTGAGAGAAACTCAACATGATTTATATTAGTGTACGTTGTATGAAGATATACCTGACAAGTATGTATGGCACGGAATTTAAGCAATAGCTTTAAAGACGCGTATTGCTGTCGGTAATGGAATTAACGGAGCTTAAGTTGCTTTGTTGATACGACAACACGTCAGCATCGGACAGAGGATGAGACGTGGGTAGAGGAAGAACCTGTGTAGTTCGGGCAGATCAGGTAGATGAATGACGAAAATAAGAAATAATACCACAGACTCGGTAATAGAGATTGTTTATTTTCGGGAACATAATGTCGAAGGTATGAATGGAACTGTAGGACGGTCACGTAAAAAGAATAAAGATACTTCGGAAGTCATCTATGTAGGAATTAGCGTTTGGTGTTTCGTTTTCCTTGCATTGGTGTTAAATACTTATATATGATTAATAACATATATTTGTATAGTCATAAATTTTCAAGTAAATGCAGTATGAACAATTCTTATTTAATAAATACATCTAAAATATATATACTGGTACATGTTGAGAAATATAAAACACTCCGCATGTACATCTTCTTCATGTATCCGTAGTATTGGCAAGTGTTCAGATGATTCACACCGACATATAGTAGCGCGTCGTATAGATGTCGACGCTACACACGACGACGAGCACTCGCTCTGATACCTCACTATATTAATACCACTAAGATCACAGTCGAGGATGTCTGATCTATCAGTGAGATACTTTTACTATACAATTACATTGAATGATATATTGTATTTGTTATATTT
Organism: Dione vanillae; assembly: GCA_037178615.1. Classification (NCBI taxonomy): domain Eukaryota; kingdom Metazoa; phylum Arthropoda; class Insecta; order Lepidoptera; family Nymphalidae; genus Dione; species Dione vanillae. The sequence goes on along the minus strand of JAZFAU010000448.1, from coordinate 111,324 downwards.
ATTTGATGTCAGTGACATCATCATGGTTAATTATTAATTTGATTTAATTTAATAAAAAAACAGGTTAAAAATAGAAATTTAAAAAAAAGCTATATAAAATCTAAAAAAAGATGTCATGTTTCAAAACTTAACATTGTAAAACTGCCATATTATAAATTATAAACTTTATCAAAGCTTGAAAGTTGAAGCTTTGAGTATTAAACGGAACGAAGAATGTGATGGAGTTAATAGTAAAAAGAGTTTGTATTAGTTGTTGCTAAATATAAACACATAATAAAGATCTAAATAAATCTACGTTTAACCTTTGGGAACTTTTGGCAGCGACACAAATGTATTGTAAATTCAAATTTTAATCTCAGCTTGCGATTTCTATACAAATATGAATATTAAAATAATATATGTATATTAGAATGAAATATATTTAGAATCATATTCATACATCAAGTATTGTAATATAATTTTGGATGATTTCAGTTTTCTTTTCGTGTTTTCATAATTTTGATTTTTCAAAGGTGAGGCTAAATTTCCGATTCGTAATTGTTTTGGTTACTTAAAGTATGATCCTTGTGTTAACTTAACTGAAATACATATTTAAGTTTTATACAATAATTTCTAAGTAACACAAATAGCAGAGATAACATATGAATGTTTAAAGCAGTGAATACAAATAATTAGACTGATAATACTGAGCTTATGATTATACAGAAAAAAAAAACAAAATATCAATAAAATGGATAATTACTTTTGAATTAAATTATATAAACCATAAAACGTAGGGCGCTACGGCTAGTTGGCTAGAACTTTATCAATAAAACTTTCAACGTCAGTTTGCGGCTTATCTTAACTTCGAGATCAGTTAGTTTGTGAGAGCTCATTTTGGTTTACAAGGTCTGGCTTAAGATATATGTTTTATTTAAAAGCTGTAAAGTACGATTTCTTTCCATACAAAATACGATTATTCGGTACAGTAGAACTAAAAAATAACGATAAGCTTTCAAGTAAATATCTATTCACTTTACTTATTGTTTGCTGTTATTGCATTTGCCTTAAAATCTTAACCAATTTTCTTACATAACTACATTTGTAAATAATTATTGCTAAAGTCAAACTATTTAGCGAATCATTTATTTTACAACAGATAACACTTTTACAGAGAATTAATGAAATTCTCTGAGTGGGAGTTTGGCTCACAGGCGTCGAAGGTTCAAGGACATTACTCCAGTGACCTACCAGTAAACAAAAATATGTTCAATTTCTCCAAAAAAGAGAAATTTTAGCATTTCATAGAATCCCTTGTAGGCTCATTTTTTTTAATTTTTTATATCGTATCTTACAGTATGTTATAATTTAACGATATTACAAAGTAGTAATTTGAATAATAAAATATATTTTCCACGCTAGGGCGGGCGGCGGACGGCGAGCGGTGGGCGGGCGGTCTCCATATATAGTTAACTTTTAGGAAAATACAATAAACCTTAATCTACTGCAAATACAATGAAACATTATTTATCTTTATAATATTATTTTACAAACAAAAGGATTGTAAAAATAATTTTTCTTATAGAAGTCTTCCTCAATTAACGCTTTTTTACTAATGTAACATTTCTAAAGATAATGTTGATCTTATGCTTACATTAAACAATCTGTGTCAACTAAACTTCAAATCGAGTCGATTTATCGATTCTTCGTATTGCATAAGAAACAAGAAAATATTTTTCTTGAAAGTTAATATGATTCCAAACGTTTACACAGCACTAAACAGCTTGCTTTTACAATACAGTTGTAAATCGATTCAATAAAATAGACTTAATAAATAATGGTTAGTTTTAAAGTGAAGCTTCGAAGACAATTAAATATGTAGTGGAGGCGATTCTCGCGCGGACTTTACGACGCTATTGGAGGCGTTTCTTCGATCGCAATCGCAGTGATTACAAACAACTGCTTCTGATATATATTTTGTTCAGTTTACGAGTATATATGTTATCTGTGGTATCCCACTCTGACACGTGACGTCACAAGGACACTAACACGTGCCACTGCATTACAATAGCGTCTGTCTTTATATTCTAATAGATGAATTAATATATAATACAAAATCAAAAACATTAAACCTCATTCATTATTTAGAAAGAAGTGGTCTTTCTTCAAAATTGCTTAAAAGTTAAATATAAGTCACACATATGTTTGGTAGGGGAGCAAGGGAAGAACGGAACTAACATCTCATCCGGCCCAAACGTCAACCCCACCTGCACGCGCCGAGTGGCGGCGGTGCCCAATATGGACTCCGTGGTGCTCCCTGCTAGATAACAAACGGGGCTATGGCGACCGACCATTGGCGGTATATCCAATCACTCAGTCGAGGCTGAAAGAGGCTAGCGCGAGCCTGGGGGGCGCAAATACCCACAAAAAGGCGATAAGAGAGGACACTCTGACAGAAAACCGAGTGAGACGGCGCGCTCTGAAGTAGCAGCCCTGCTAGCCGTCTAGGATACTATGGGCTAATAACCTGTATATCCGAAACTAAATTATTACTGAAACTCAAAGAAGGAATAACCGGATTAAATCTCAACAAATGACCTTTGGCGCGAAATTAAGGACTCTGATAGGCTGCTGGAATGTGCGGACATTGCGAGAAGAAAGTAGAGTGCACCAAGTTGTTAAATACATGAAGGAGTACAAACTGGATATACTTGGTATTTCTGAAACGAGATGGAAGGACTTTGGAGAAAAACAAGTGGACGATTGCACACTTCTGTACTCGGGTCATACTGAGAAGCATAAGTACGGAGTAGGCATATTAGTTACCAAAAAAGCCCATAATTGTCTCTTGGATTGGCAACCAGTGTCCGACAGAATTATCACTGCTCGCTTTAAGTCCAGAATTAGGAATATTAGTATAGTGCAATGTTATGCACCTACCAACACCGCATCTACTGATTATAAGGAGGCTTTTTATGAACATCTTTCCACTACATTGCGTAATATTCCGAAGGGTGACATAGTGATTGGTTTGGGAGACTACAACGCCCAGATAGGCAACTATAATAAGGGTATCGAAAAGTGGATAGGCAAGCATGCGCTGGGTAATCGAAGCGAGAATGGAGACAGGCTCATATATTTCTGCTGCGAACACGATTTGGTGATTGGCGGTACTATCTTTCCGCATAAAGATTGCCACAAGGTATCATGGGTTTCGCCCGACAGACGGACGGAAAATCAAATTGACCACGTCTTGATAAGCAGAAAATGGAGGCATTCCATTTTGGATGTCCGTAATCGCAGAGGAGCTGACGTTAACAGCGATCACCATTTGATAGTGGCTGCTATCCGGTTGAAGATAGCTAGAGTGCAAAGTAGGACAACTAAGCAATCTCGACGAATCGATGTCTCCGCGCTAAAAGATCAAGATGTTAAGAACCAGTTCGTCGCTGAGGTACACTCAGAATTCCACTCAAAGAGGTCTGAAGGAGATACTTTGGAAGATCATTGGAAATTTATTAGGGACATCTTGCGTTCGTGTTGCGAGAAATTTCTAGGCTATAGAAACAGTAAGAGGAAAGAATGGATCTCCGCAGATACATGGAGAAAGATAGAACACCGAAAATCGATCAAAGACAAATTAAATGCAACAAGGGACCAAAACAGCAAAGAAAGCCTAGCCTACGAATATTTTATATGTGAGAGCGACATAAAACGCAGTGCACGTAAAGATCGACGGCGGAGAGCAGCTACAATAGCGCGGAGAGCGGAGGTGGCAGCAAGTTCCGGTAACATAAGGGAGTTATATCGTGCTGGGAGGGAACTATGTAATAAGAAACCGTCTGTCAAGCCTATCACAGAGAAGTCGGGGCAGTTTCTCAGTACATCAGCTGAGCAATTGCGGAGATGGCATGAACACTTCTCTGAGGTCTTCCACGTAGCGGTCGAAGATAGTGACGAATCAGATGAGCATATCGAGGGAAGTCCCGTCACTTTGAACGTAATAGTAGACCCTCCGGATAAAGATGAAGTTTGTCTTGCTATAAGGGGACTTAAGTGTGGGAAGGCACCTGAAAACGATAACATCCCGGTCGAGGCGCTAAAGGCGGACGCTGCCACGATAGCTGACGTGCTTCTTCCGTTACTGCACATGATTTGGGAAGAAGAGCGAGTGCCTGAAAGCTGGAAGGAGGGAATTATCGTGAAACTGCCAAAGAAAGGGGACTTGTCCCAATGCTCCAATTGGCGTGGAATTAACTTGCTTCCTGTGTGCTCTAAAATTTTGTGCAAGGTCCTGTTAAACCGAATGAATGGGGCTGTAGACAGCACACTTAGAGATGAACAAAGTGGATTCAGGGTGGGACGATCTTGCACAGACCAGATAAATACCTTGCGAATGATCTTGGAACAGTGCAATGAAATGCGAAGTCCGCTTTACACCCTGTTCGTGGACTTCGAGAAGGCTTTTGATCGGGTTAAGTGGTCCAGTATATGGCGTTCACTCAAGCGCAGAGGCATACCGGATAAAATAATAAGAATCATCAAGAGCCTATATGATGGATCCTCTTGCAGGGTTATGCACAAAGGACAACTATCGGAACCAATCACAGTGACGGCCGGAGTAAAACAGGGTTGTTTGCTGTCACCGCTGCTATTTCTGATTGTCTTGGACGATATAATGCGCCGGGTAACTGACAAGGGGGAACGAGGATTACCTTGGATGCTTGGCAAAGTCTTGGAAGATATAGATTTCGCTGATGATCTGTGTCTACTCGCTGATTCACGGAATAATCTACAGTCCAAAGTTCATGATCTGGCTGCTGCCGCCGCTAAAGAAGGCCTTCGTGTCAATTGTGCAAAGACGAAGGATATGCGTCTAAATACCTCTGACACAGTGCCCATATTCGTGAATGGAGATGCCGTGGAACAAGTTAAACGGTTCACCTATCTGGGTAGCGTGGTTGATCCATCGGGGGGGGGGCAGAGGCAGATGTAGAAGCTCGAATAAACAAAGCTCGAGCTGCATATGCTCAGTTAAAGCCCGTGTGGATCTCTACTGTTATCACACGGCGCACGAAGGTGAGAATTTTTAACTCCAACGTTAAGTCAGTCCTCCTGTACGGGTGCGAGACGTGGTTCTTCAAGAAACAAGTGACCAACAGGCTGCAAGTGTTTATTAATAAATGCCTACGCCGCATTCTGGGGATTTACTGGCCACAAACTATCTCCAACGTGAGGCTATGGGAGTTAACTGCTCAAGAACCTGTCTACAAAGAAATACTTGTGAGGAAATGGCGATGGATTGGGCATGTACTGCGTAGACCAGACAGCCACATAGCCAAGCAAGGCCTCAAATGGCAAGCGCAAGGCACAAGAAGACCTGGCCGCCCTTGCCTTACTTGGAAGCGCTCAGTTGAGAGAGAAGTTGCGTCAATTGGCCTTGATTGGAGAACTGGAGATTGCCGCACAAGATCGCCAGAAATGGAAATCCCTTCTGCGAGCCCTATGTCCCTGATGAGGGATAACAGGATCTCATCATCATCATCATCATATGTTTGGTAAGCCTTGTAGGAAATTGATTTTGAGAAAAAAATATTTTTCGTTCTACTTTAAATTAATGTTAAAAGTGTTTGATAGTCTTCTTAATAGCACCTCCCACACTGACACTGCGTTTTGGAAATTTGTACGTCTTATTTGTATTGTAAAAGATAAAAATACTGTGAGATAATAAACTGTAAATAAGAAAAAGGATGAAAAGTGATTTCCTGATTCAATGCATCGTAAGGTGACTATAAGTAAGTAGCGTAAGTTCAAATCTTGTTTAGGGCAAACGTTTATAAATATTATTGTTGTTGTATATTATTGTTGTCACAGTGTAGTGGGGCCTAGTGATATATTGAGTTTTACTTTTCTCCATATAACCGTGTGTGCGTCTCTCCACTTAACTACAGTGGAATATGTATGTCGTATATATAATTTAGATTCATACTTGATCAGATTAGACGCTGTTAAATATCAATATGCAAAATGCAATTTTCATATACATATAAGCGGCAAGTCTCACTTCCTATAAAATTGTATGAAAACAAATATAAGTATAAAATAAACAGATTACTTACGAAATTATAGACTTAATAACAGCAAAAAAGGTTTAAGGTCAATATCCGCCTTCTCCTTCAATATAATGGATATTGGTATACTTCAAGGGCCACATTCTGCTCACGTTTAGTAAACACTTGGCCGATGTGTTCGGAGCTCCGTATAAACATTAAACGATTCTAGCGACTTACTTTGTATTTATTATTTTTTTCTAATGTTGATTTGAAAATTGAATTATGTTATCATGCTTAAAGTAAATGTATGCATTTATGTGTAGGTTGGTGTCAGTGGATGAGACGAACGAGGTGTGAAGACAGAATATGAGTACGACGAACTTTTGAACATACAACTTGCATTCAAAGAAAGCTCGTATTTGCGTGTAGTTACCCTTAAATCATACTAATAAAGCTGTATTGTTGAGTAGCGCTTCTGTAATTCAATTTACAATTTTCCATTTTATATTGTAAGTACTATTGTTAAGGACTAGGAGGTGTAAAATTATAATTATTTATTTGGCTTTACGTTATTAGATAAAATCTTATTATAATTACAATAAAGATACATATTTTGAGCCTGAGAGCTTAATTCTGATGAGTTGTCGTGACATGACATTCTCATATCAACTTTAATGAACACCACGGAGACAAAGATGCGACCGCTCTTTCAGTCTCGAGCTTCAGTAATCTCGTGAAATGATATGTTTAATGAAATTGCCACAATTCATATAAATGTCAACGCCAATTCACAGAAAACATGAATCTTACTAATTTCTTATTGAGTATAATTATTTATTTAATTATAATTAATGTACGGTGCCAATAATTATCTAAATAACCAGAATTTACAATTACAAACAAATTTATATCAAAATATGTTGAACTTCTCCATAAATTTTGTTGACATATAGTTTGTTTAAAGGAAAACGTAGTTATTGCAAGCGATTAAGGGTAAAAGTACAAGCAAACTTGATATTCATTCAATGACAAGAACACGAACAATGACACAAATTCGATTGTCTTCGGAGCTTTGTTACTTTACTCTTTAAATCTCCTTTACTTTGGTTATTTTAATGGAAACAAATCGAGTCTCAGGATTTGTTGTTTGATCCTCTTTAAATAAGCTTATGTGATTATAATTCTACCAAACAAAAAACTAGAAAATAATAGAATAGAATATATTTAAATATTTCTATATACTACATAATGTAATGAAGCAGTAAAATATTTGTATATGCGTTGGGATAGGAAAGAGCAATGACAAACTTGTAAGAGAACGAACTGAGTTTGTGAATTTTAATTTTTTTGTTTTAAATTTGTTCTATTAGTCCGTGTGGTCTCCCACATCTTCGGCAGTAGATTGCAGACGGATTTACACAATTGATTTTTTTGTACGAATAATATTTAATTCATAGATCATTAGAAATAATTACAGACAGTATTTTTACTGTATCTAGTATATTAATAATTAATACTAAAATTATAATGCAAATAATATTTAGGAGTGTCGTGACGCAGAGGCATAGCGTGGCCGTTTGTGAGTTCAATTTCTCTGACAATTAGGCAAAGCGCGGCGTTGAATTCCGCTACTCAATACACAATACTTCAAAAGGCGGAAAGCGGGGAACGGGGAATATAAAAAAGTGTCTAAAAATATCTCTAAACATAGATCTTATGAATTGACATATTTGTGCTCTCTATATCGACCGGTACAATGCGGAAGTACTATGATGTATGATCATAATTTTTCACTAACGTCTGTTATTTATTACTTAAGCACAGTATTAAAATAAATATAATCAGCAAAGACGTTGTGATTTATTCCAATACTCACAATCTAATAATCCAATTAAGATAACACGCAACTATGAAGCACCAGACGTACACAGTTTTAACATGCGATTATATCTTTTACGGCGATGAAATATTTTCATAGGCCGTATTCCTGAGCCCTGTTCCATTAAGCACAAACCTTTATAGTACCAATATATAGTGAAGTTTTTGTAATAGAATTATTTATGAAGGCACCAGCAGACCGGCTACGAGTGAGTATTAAGTGACGATAACCGAATTTTGTGTTGGCGACATTGTTTAAATTACTAATAAAATTAAATGATTAATCTCTGATATACCTCGTTTACATATGCCGATGCATACCATTTATTTATATAAACAGTATTGTGGCGTTGCCTACGTTTGTTATTCAAATACATCCTCGGGAAAACTAAGACGTAGCGTGTGTGTTGTCACACTAGACATTGAACCCACTACCGTCGTGTCTAAAGTCGTGCATATATTGTTTCAGTGTGCTATCTCTCACTACACGTGACCTCTGAGCACACTTTATTTGTATAGTGCAGTGTACCAAACTACCGAGTTTGCAGAATTTTGAATAAATAACAAACAATACTACTACAATTGTTTTCTATTTCTCTGAGTATACAAATGATAGTAAGATATACAATAAAATAAGCAGCCGCCGTAACGGCGGAAAATGTTTAGGCAAAACTGTTTACTATTAATTTTTATCTTTCTTAGAGTTTTATTCGATATGTTAATAAAGATTAAGTGAGTTAGAAGAAAAGTTAGAACGATTGTATGATTGTGTCGTTACGCAAATAGTACGAGCGTCTCTCACGTGTATCAGTTGTGTGAACGGTTAATGAAGTTACGTTAAGTTCTGTCACAAGTTACATACGGGTAAAGCGACAAACCTATATTTAGTAAGTACGTATCACATACGTGGGATATCGCTAGAAATTTATATATCAATATAATATTTTTTTTTACCTAAAACGTGCTTATGACGCTTGTAAATATAGTAAAATATTTAGCTTTACTAAAGAGCCACTTCACGAACGACACACTAAGTGATTCTACTACAAAGTTCATGTACGAGCTTACGAGGTTGAAATTTTTAAAAGCTAAAAATATCCGAGCGTTCTATGAATGTGCCGTCGCCGCGATACCGGACAATGGGAGTGTGAGGGAATAGTGCAATAGTTTGTATGGAGGCGTTCGATCGTAATTTTTTTCGATTCTAATTTTTTTGACAGTAAAAATTGCTGAGCTGAGCCTATTCGCCAATCCATCAATATGATGTCCCCCTGTAATTTAGAGTCAACGGTGACATCTAAAAATACCGTAGAATCGACGGGTTCCACAGTTTCACCACTCAAAAGTACATCGGCTTTAACAGTTTTTGTATTTGGCGTTCTGAATAATACACATTTAGTTTTTTTACTATTCAGTAGTAAATTATTAACACTAAACCAATGTACTTTTTTGAGAGAGCATTGTTTATGTCGTCAGGCTTAGTCGAAAAAAGAATAAAAGAAATTGAGATTTAGTAAAATAAAAAAAAACTAAATTACTTATTGTAAATCACTAATATTAATATTAGGTGTAGTGATTTGTTTGTATTATTCGTAATCAATATAAAGAGAAGTGAAAAACAACAATTAAGTAACACATGGTCTTCTTCCATCTACATACATTCGCACAATTGCACAGATTGTCAAACTATAAACTGTTTCCGCTGTGACCACAAACTATAAATGAAATTTATTTTTCAAAAATGGTCATTTCAACAAAAACGTTATATTGCACCGCAAAAATTAAACAACATTCGCCTACTCCGTGAAGACTAAAGTTTCTCTGAATAACATTAAACAAGTCAGTCTTTGAGGTATCCTACAGGAACTACAATTTGAAGTTTGTGGCTGCTTTATTATAACTCCTACTTTTACTACTAAATACAGTACACTCTATAGTTAACTAAAAATTTAACAATAATAAAAATTGTTTTGCATACTGAAGAAATCTATTAAAAATATACTGACAATTTTGTTGATGAATTTATTTTGTCCCTTCTCTTATGTTTTTATTATTAATAGTAACTAACGCATATATTATAAAATTTTAAATGTACAATATCAAAGTACGGATATGCATGGAATTATGTGATATCTTCAGGTTGGTATTATATATACTTTAATGTACCTATACCATTTAGTTAAATAAATATATTCCAAGTAAAGTGTATATTTATTGTTTGAAAAATAACGACAGAGAAAATTCACAAGTCAAGTATAAAACATACGGCCGTATTTCAAAATTTTAGTTAAACTGAGTAGATTTATCAGCGTTAAGAAAATAATAAGAAGATCAAAAAGAGATTTAAGTACTGGCTCGTTGTACACAAACTAAGTCGTAAATCACGAGAAACGACAAGCCTCAAATGTATAAATTATTTAGAATTTTTTTCCAGTATAAGTCACCGGTGAAAGGAAAGAGATCCACGTGTAGTGGATTAAATATATTAATATTTATTTATTTATTTATATTCTATTTGATAGTGTGCCGTATATGCACATGGGTATTAAAGTAAACAATTGTTAAAGCTCACATATTCTATGACTAAAATGTTTCACATCTGTGTATCTCAAATTATTTCTCATATATCATGTCACAGTCATATGCGTCACAGTCTGTATAATTGTACCGTCTCGTCAATAAATCGTGAACCAGTTAATGACTTTCATTATCCTGAACACAAGATCAGGAATAGTAACCTCTCTATCTTTACCTCTTTACGCTTCATTCAGAGGACTTCAATGTTTTCAACGCTCTTCAAGCTCTACGCCAGTGACGTATGAATTTACTATTATTTACTAGACTAGCATTCCTAATTAATATGAGGCAGTAGTAGTTCTCATAGTTTCGGTTACGATACAGTAGACGTATATACGTACGTGTGTACAACGTGCATATAGTACTTATACGGAGCTTTCGATATCCACGTCAATACTAGAAACGATTTGGGTTAAGTCGCTGTCATCTGTTACTCGTTAGTGTTGAGATAAAACATTTGATGAAAATTATTTGAAATCACATAGCAGACTATAAAAGAAATAGTACATTATTTTGTTTACTTTTTGTAATTTTAACGTACAAAATAAGTCCCCCATCAATTACTTTAATTGACATAAAATTAGAAATTTAATCCAAATTAATTCAAGCGCTACAGAAAGTTATCGTAGAGTGTGGAATATAATTATATTTTAGTTTCATCGAAGAGTCCACAGATTTTAGGCATTAAAATCTGTGGATATAGATTTATCGAGCCGAAAATGATCTATCGAGTTTGTCCTAGACAAATCTCATTGCTTAAATATCAGGTGACTACGATGGGTATTACATATTTGTTTTTCTTTCAGAATAACTGTGATGAAATTTTAAGCCCATAATGTTGACCCTAAGTACTTGCGTTCAATAGCAATAGCAAGTGTTGGTATCAAGTGTACCACAATAATATAACAGTACAATGACAGTAGTAGTATAGGATACTTACTGTGCTCGTGGAATTAATATCTAAATATATTTGTAAAAAGAGTTGAATCTTACCTGCAACAAACAAACACACATTATATTATCTTTCATTTGACACTCTAATTTGACAGATACAGATAACTACGACACAATCAGTGCGTATTATTTTCATAAAACATTCCATTATAATACAGTATGTAATGAATATAACAATAACTATATAAGACAGGTACAAGACTGTACATACATTAGTGTTCCAGCGGGAAACTATTGTGAGTCTACTTTGTTTTATGTTTGCTCAATTATTTTGGTTCCATTGACTATCGATTAAATCGACATCATCGATTAATCGACACCAAATTACCTTAGAATGCCTCATAAAGTCTACTAAGGCAGACTACATCAAATCGTGTGAGAGTAAATGTTGCTTCAAATCTACATAGAGTTATCAAAGAATATCTAAAGAAAACGACAATTCATTTTTTTGTATATATTTATACCTTACTTATACGTCCCTACGTTCAAGATGGACAAAGAACATTATAATTAATGTGGCTATAATAATTAAAGTGGCTGTGGTAATATTTTTAAAAACCTTAATATTTTTTCTTCCGGCCACGTCTTTCTTTTGGTAAAGTTTCAAGTTTCAATGACGATTAACTTAAAGAGATGTTAGAATTATTTGAACGTAAACACGTGTTTATGTAGTTTTATGTCTATTAAATCTATATTTACGACCGCTGTACGTCCGTCGCCGCATCTCTATGAACGACGTAAAGATCTTTCGAACACCAAGTTGCAAATATTAAACAATATATTATATTAGGAATTAATGTATACAAAATTAACTTACAGTTCAATAAACAATCAGTTTATATATTTTACAAATATATATGTATGTTATAAAATAAATAAACTGATATTATTTGAAACAATCATTAACACTTATTATACATATTTCGAATTGTTTATTGCTTTGTGATTTGTTTGTTTACACTCAAGGACTTACTTCGAGGGATTCTGACGCGTCCGTTCGAATCACTACAAATTATAGTTGCTTGTTATCTTTTGTATTACGAAGAACGTTGACACTCGCAAACCTTCTTTAGTCCACCTGAACATACGCAGCTATGAACTGCTTAAAGCGAAGCAGTCTCTAGTTGTGTCGTGGACCTTTGAATCGTCGGATGAACATGTCGCTACCACCGGTTTAAAAGCTTATATAACAATAATAAACGTTCCTAATTAAGGTTGTTTTAATATTTAGTTATAAGTTAAGGAAGGAACAATTAATATTATAGAAATTTAATTACAGACACATACTCAGACCCTTCATATATTTATTTACATTTGGATTTTTTTAAATTATTATCACATAATTATGATATAATAATTCATGACCAACAACTAATGATAAACTTACTTAGCGCTTCAACGTGCTTCAAGTAAGCGGCGGATGGACGACCTCAAGTGATAAGTCAAGAGAGTTTGTTATGTACGTTTCTTACAGTAATTTTAACTAACTTTATGTCGTATGGATGAAGTTTCAGAATTTTGTTCTATATCATTATTTTTTTTCAATTATTCAGTAAACAACGAAGCACGAAAGCAAAAGAGCAACGTTGAGTTGCGCCACTCAACACGTAATATTTTATGGAGAAAGGAGTGTCTAAACACTTTAGTCGACAGTTCCCTCTGATGTACATATGTGGGATACAGCGTAAAGGTCTATTTATCTGTACAACTAAATCGAGCCCACGTTACAAATAATAACTGCTAAATAAATACCTAATATGTACATAATCTCATTAAGCATTGGCGTTAATCTTACGTTCAGACACGCACACGCTTGGCGGCAGTACTGAGCGGTCCTGGGCAGTGCCCCACTCATCGGGCGGCGACGATGTCACTTGTAATGTCATGTGCATGGTTTTTGTTTCTAACATTTCTTTATATTCATTTTGGTGAAACTGTTAATTTATATTTGTATATTATGGATGAGGAAAAAAATGAAAGAGGTTTAAATGTATCCTCTTAGAATCCGTTTAAAGCTTAAATTATATCGAAATTCTTTTACTTACCGTTGTTATATCTTTAACATTACAATATAAAAAAGTATTTTATGACAACGCTCACAATATTTTTATTCCCGAATGTGTGATGACATCAGACGTATGATACAAATTTTCTTCTATTTCATTTCACGTGTTCTGTCGTTATAAATTTTGTGTCACCAAAATAAAATTTGATTAAGATTTAATTAATATCAGCTGTGGTCGTTCCGGAAATATAAAAATCATAAATCTTGCTTTACTATCAAATGAACCTAATAATAGCTTAGTTACCACGTTTTCGAATAAATATTGTTTTAGCTGACTAAAACCTGGTGGCAGTATACTTTGTTCCATGCCCTCCATCCGGATTGCGAATATTGCGCATTGAGTGGCGAAAATAATTCATCCACTCAAGTGACGTCCGAACCCGCAAACTTCGCACTGACAGCTAGGCTACGTAGTCGCCGCGCTGACCCGGTGGTTGGAAATGTATTCAATTATTATCAATATTGGAAAAGATGATGCCGAAATATTGCGGTCGAGACGAGTGTGAGGTCAAAATACAGAAATGTTTGTATTGACATTGACACAATTAAATATACATGTACATACATACAACTACATATATACACATATACATACAACATACATACGTATGTATACAACAAATATGAACAAGTGCACAATTCCATATTCGCATTAGCATCATAATGTGTCGGGTCTGTTTTTTATTGTTTGAAGTAATGTCGCCATTTAAGAGGCTACTTGCCAGTAAAGAGTACGATTTGGATGTTTTTTTTAAATCACCGCAAAATTTGTTCATTTACTTTATGATTTTCCTTATTGCAGATTACAAAGATTTATTTGTATTTTTACCATTTACAGTTGTCAATTTAAGAATAAATTGTGTATTATGTTCGAGCCTGTTTAAGGTACTCCCCCGGTTTGTACTAATTAAAACTAATATAACAAGCTCAACTGCTTGTCTCAGTAACTATATATCAGAGGAACAATCTTGCTAATGAATATTTTTTGTACAAGATTATAGCAAAATAATATTTTTGTGTCAGTAATATCGACAGATTCCCGACATACAGTAGAGCGGTTCTGAAAGCGAAGCGATTTCCGATGAATCCATCAACGACTGCCTTAATAACAAATATATCAAATGTGGAAGCATTGATTTAATATTTGTTATCCGCAAAGAACTAACTCAGTAATAAAAATAAACATGACGGACAAAGAACTCTCTAATGGTCATATTTTCTAAAGTTTTGTTGGTTATTTAGTCTGACGTGAAATTGAGAAATAATATCGTAGGCCTTCACATATTTATATGCGTAATTTTGTGAATATCCTTTGTAAGCGTAAATCCAAAATTGAAATGTAATTTTAATTATATGTGTCATGTAAAATTAGGAACAACGTTTAAATATGTATGTATATACATATGTATTAATATTTTTAAGCACTAAAATCGTTTGTACACCAGCCGCGACTTTTTTTACGTCCTTTAGGAAGGATTGCTTTACACCACAGTTTTTTATAGTAAAATATTAAATAAACAAGCAATAAATATTAAGTAAGGATAACAATAAAAATCAACTTCTTAATATTCATAGTTCCCTTAATATTGCAAAGCTTCTAGTTTTGAATTGTATGAGCATGTATTCATTTTATTGCACTTGCCATATTTACTTAATAACGCCACTCTACATGTATTGTCTTAAATTTGTAAAATTGAAGTATGAACACACCGTATTATTTACTTAGTTTGTTAATTGATTTGTCCCATTCAGTAATATGTATGGAGAATGAGACTCTTGTGTTGAGCTTGCTTTTGTTTTAGTTTTTAAAATATTATTGTCTTATTGAATTTTAAACTAGTTTTTATCCACGACTTCGCCTACATTGACAGATGGAAGTAAGTATGAGTTGTGTTCTGTTATATACATTACACAACTCATACTTGGTGACATATTACAGTTTGAGGGCTTGAAGAGCTACTAAAATAAGCTTATTCTAGTGTGAAGACACTGCATTTAGTTGGTATACGTAGATGTTGATACAACGTATATTATTGTTTACATGACAGTTTAGATATTTTAGTAAAAATTAATTATATTTCAAGAATCTAATAAAATATAAAAAAACAAACTTTCATAAAAATTGTAACGAAACGTTTTTTATTAAAAAGTCTAAGTAATTAATTTGCAAAGCGCGGCGTTGAGTTCCGCCACTCAACACGCAATGCCTCGAAAACGGCGGAAAGTGGGGACGGAGTAAGCAGGGACTAAGTAACGGAGTGTCTTAACACTAGGTTCATATGGTTCCTGCAGTTCCCTCTGCCTACCCTGCCATGTGCGGGATAAAGCGTGAAGCTAAAAAAAAAAAAAAAAATTATTTGCACTTATTTGCATAACTACTACTGCATAGCGGAAGTAGCTACATATAAATTCCTTTCATAGATAAAAGGCGATATAAAGAAGTTTGTACCTCAATCAACGTAAGTTGTAAAACACACAAATTAACGAAGCATTAAAAAAGCTAAATGTCTGGAAACTGTTAGTAAGGTTTTATGAAGTATACTCATAATCGTTCTTAAACTGCCGTCAATATCGAGTCTTGAACTTTTTCAACCGTAACAGTTTGTCGTAGAAATTAGAAGTAATAACGGTATAACTTTATACGTATTTTATTGTCTTTTGTGGTTTGTTTGGATATAAAATAGGCTTACTTAAAATTGTACTTGACGATCGAATAATGGAGAATACCAGAGATACAAAAATGTTGAATTACTAAAATAGTGAAATGTTTATACAATATTAGAACTAGTGAATTAAAAACATGTTTTCTGTCCACATAGTACCTATATAATTCTATAATTTTATACAATATGACGTGTTTGAATTTACAAGAGACTGAAATAGACACAAATGTTTTAAAAAAATCATCTCATCCATTTGTCTATCCATTGACCGGGCTAATCTCCTGAACTGGTGTATACATTTTATTGAAATTTTAATAAAAAGACTTTTTGAAGCAACATGCAGACCTAGATCGGAATTCCCGAAAAATCAAAACTTACGCTAGATAACCATGTTTACCGCGCGTGAATCTAAAGTTCAGATATTCATTTATGTGAATAGTATGCATTGTTGTCAAAGACAAAATGATTGCATGCATACTTCATGAGAGTAAATCTGAAAATACCAAGCGAGCGAGCGAAGTCACAAAACGCACTTATACTAACTGCTTATATTTTCATGATACTCTTACAATATTGATACAATGATCGGTTGATTAACTCGTTAGCTCCTGAGGGTGTTAATAACCGAGCCACAACTTTCCAATAATATCTACTAATATATACTATCGTATATAAGTATTTTTGTATAATATGCCAAGTGTTATAAATAAATGTATTATAAATAGCTTCGAACTAAAAATAACTAATTTAAAGTAACTGAAGCATTTCTTCTCATAAATGTAATACAATTTAAATTTTAATTTCAATTTAAAGTTGTGAATACTTGAACGACTTTTGATAGTTCTTTATACGGTCTTTGAAAACTAAATTACCTTAAGAAAATATTGCGTTATCAGCATTCTACTTTGTACTTGTTAAAGTACCAACTTAGCGACAAGTTTGTCTGTCGAGTCTCATCCTAGAGATGTGTCACCCTCTGTCGAGACTTGATAAATATTTCAAAATATTTCAACAATCGTCTCGTCGTCTCATCAAATTATTTAACGAATTATTTTGTTTTTAAAACGCTTGTTATACCATTATAATTAATACCATTATACATACCATTATACTTATACTTATACCATTCTCTTGAACTATACCTAATAGTTCTCCTACAATAATTGTATTATTTTAATATGCACACGACATAAAACAAACTTTACATATTATCAAGATTATCGTCTACAATTACTTACTATTTTACTAATATTTAAAAAAAGAAATAATTAATCCTTCTACCCCTGTTATCATAATTTTCTGGTACCCGCAAAGATATTTGCATTACATGCTCTTCTTCAAAATTTCAAGTCTGAATCAACCGAGATCTTGTTTAATACATCGTGGATCATATATTTATATACTAATACTGTATATTTCATATTTTTAATAATTTGTAACAAATGTGCAAGGATTAATATCAAGCAGGAACATATTCCGTACCTAGTATTTCTTTAATATATTCAAACAGCTCTAGTGTACATCAATCACTGTTAGTGTAGACTACACGTCGCGTCGTGAGCTGAACTAGCGTCTATCTGCGTCGCTGTATGTTATACTCTTGTTATATAATACGCCAAATTATTTTAGTATCTGATAACTACAGAATATATAAGTAACAGATTTTATACTTGCGCGATTTAAGGAGACCTTACAATGGCCTCCTTAATATTCGTCAACAACAAAAACAACAACTTCGTAAACTGGTCAAGTACAGGTTGTCCCACATAAGCTCTTATGTTATCCATATATTATTTTATGTAGTTTCACTTTTTTATCTCGCTTGTGGTAGAGTAGACAGAGAAAAATGCAGGAACCCTGGGAACTTAGTGCTAAGATACTAAATTTTAAGCTTGCTCAACACCGCGCTTGGCTAGTTGCCAGAGCGAAACAATTGAAAATGAAATAGTCCATCCTCTCCGAATGGGAATCGAACCCACTACGCCCGTGCACCACGACGGTCCAATTCGTATAACATAACTATAAAATAGAGATATACTACGATTTTGATTATATTTTAAATATTTATCACAACCTCCTCTGGTGACCTCTACCAACCTCGTCACCTCGTCCTGGAGCTTATTTACTTACTCTATTTTATGTCAATCTGAACAAATTTTAATTTAATTTATCAGAAGGGTTGGACATGTAAAGTAAATAGTTCGGCTGAATATTCATAAGGCAGACCCTTTTTATTACAGATTGCGGTCAACTATTTATATCAGCCTTTTTATTATGTATTAACTGACATATTTGTTAGCTTACTTGCTCACCATTACCATTAGTACCATTTGAAATATATACAAAATTTCATTTAAATCAGTTCAGAAGTTTATGAGTATAATGACAAATATAACCAAATAAGTATTTTTCTTGATATATAAAGGAAAGTATGCAAGTAATATTCAACTCATGATATATGTTTGAACGTAAACACATTCCTCGAGTGCGCTGTAATCTCCTCCTCCGTTATGTTCGGTCTGCATTACGCACGGTGATACATACTTATATAATTTAATTTAAAAATTTACGACGTGAAGGCATTAGTGTGAGTAGAATCTCGTACTTTTTAATTTTTAAGGTTACCATTTCTTTTTTTTATTTTTTTTAGCTTCACGCTTTATCCCGCATATTTCAGGGTAAGCAGAGAGAACTGCAGAAACCACATCAACCTAGTGTTAAGACACTCCGTTGCTTAGTTCTTGCTTTCTCCGTCTGTTTCATTGCGTGTTGAGCGGCGGAACTCATCGCCGCGTTTTGCCTATTTTCCAGAGCGAAGAAAATGGAAATTGAAAAATCCATCTAATAAATTTCAGGATTAAAACAACGTTTAAATTCAGAAATTTAGGAAAGTAGGTTATTAAGTCCTAAATAAAAATATAATGCAATAACTATTTCAATTAATTGTTTGATGTTAAGTCTATTTCGTACGGAAATATTTCGGACAGCAATACAAGGATGAATGAAACCAGATAATTTATATGAGGAAACATTTCAGATTCCATTAGATTGCGACGCACAATTGTGGCAACACCGAGTTAATGGAAAGACAACATAATCCACGCGGGAAATTGTAAGTCCCGTACTTTTTTTTTTTTTTTTTTTTTTTTTTTTTTTTTTTTTTTTTTTTGTTGACGCAGGGGGAAATCTTCATAGATACCCGACTCCTGGGGGGGAGGCCGGGTTATGTGAGATTGTACTCACTAAAACCCCCTGCGATGGCCGCCACAGCACGGAAAAAAACGGAGAGGCTACGGGATCGCTTTCGCAGCACGTCCGCGGCCTCTCTCGTGCGTTGCTCCGCTCGTGGCTTGCGGAGCCCTTCTCAGGAGGGCGAAGATGGTCTCGCCCTCCCCGCACCCCTCGCTGGTGCATACACCGGCAGTCCGGGGCCATACCGGACTGCGGTCTTCCTCTCGGCCGTATGAAAACGGATGCGTGAGACCCCCATCTCACGCACCCACGGCCGGAGGGAGTGCCCTATTTATTCCGCCCCGGGCACTGGGGCTTGGAGGCCGTGAAGGGGACCCGCAGGTCGCCTCCGCCGAGCGGGATCGGCCCTCTCCCGAGCCCGCTCCGCAGTCTCCTTCTGGACCATGACGGACTCACAGAAGTTGACTACGGCCTCCCACGCCGAATCCCTGCGTAGCATCGCCGACACGACTGTTCGCAGGGAGAGATTTCGCCCGATTTGCTGGACCAAGACTTGCCTCTCCGCGGTCCACGCGGGACACGCCTCCAGCGTGTGTTGGGCAGTGTCTTGGTCCGCCCCGCAGTGGTGGCAAACTGCCGTCGCCTCGCGACCGATCCTACACAGGTACTCTCCAAAGCAACCGTGACCGGTCAGTACCTGTGTAAGTCGGAAGGTGACTCGTCGCTTCCTTCGCATCCAGGCCTCGAAGGCCGGCAGGATCGCACTCACGACGCGTTTGTGCGCGTACCGATCTCCGCGGAGACGGGCGTACCACGTCGTGTGTGCCCTTCGCTGCTCCTGCCGTCTGAGTGCTTCGAGGACGCTGGCAGGGTAGGACGCACTTCCGCCGCTTTGACGAAGGGCACGAGTTTGGTCGTAGACCCTCGCGTCCCTCTCCGCCAAGATGTACAACGGCGGAAAGCACGCCAGAAGGGTTGCCGCCTCGAAGGATATCGTGCGATATCCCCGCACCATGCGGATGGCCACTCTCCGCTGCAGACTCAGGATCTTAGTCTTGCAGCGGCGGGTGCCCGTTAGTCGATGTGACCAAACGGGTGCCCCATAGAGGGCCATCGATCGCACGACACCAGCATAGAGGCGGCGAACCTCCTCCCTCGGTCCCCCGAGATTAGGCAGCAGTCTGTGCAACGCACCCACTGCCTTCTCGATCCGGGGGGCCAGGAGCCTGAAGTGCTCTTCAAAGCTCCAGCGACCGTCCAGGACAAGGCCTAGGTATTTCATGTACCTGGACACCTGGACGTTTGAGTCACCTACGCGAATGATCTGCGAATGGGGTGGTTCCCGGCCCACCGGCCACTTGTGGAACCATAGCGCCTCCGTCTTATGCGGCGCTATCTGAAGACCCAATTCGCAGATTTTCGCGACGACGAGTTCGACTCCGAGCTCGGCTCGCCGTCTGGTCATCTCGAAGCTCAACCCGCATGCCAGCACCAGCGTGTCATCTGCATAGCAGATCACGCTGACGCCTGCGGGGAGCTCGACACGCAGAACCGCGTCGTACGCGAGATTCCACAGGAGTGGTCCTAGGACCGATCCCTGCGGAACCCCACAGTACACTTCCCTCCGGGTCCTAGTACCGTCCTGGCCCACGTACACAATGTACCTGTCGCGCAAGTAGCTCCCGACAGTCGCCTGCAGGTAGAGAGGCACACGGTGATACACCAGGGCCTCCCTAATGGCAACCCAGGGTAAAGCGTTAAAGGCGTTGACGATATCCAGGCTTATCGCCAACGCCATGCCCCCCCGAGCCACCGCCTGCTCCGTCAGGGACCGGACGCGCATGATCGCGTCAACGGTCGAACGACCCTGACGGAAGCCGAATTGGCTGTCGGCCAGGTCGGGACCGACGCACGACAGATGCTCACTGAGACGAGAAGCGACAATCCGCTCGAAGAGCTTGCCAGCCTCGTCCAGCAGGCATATGGGACGGTACGCAGAGGGAGAGTCCGCGTCTCTGCCGTCTTTCCTCAAGAGGACCAGACTTGCCTCCTTCCAGGCCTTGGGGAACGTGGCGTTACGGAGACAACTGTCGAACAGCCGCCTCAGCCTGTCCCCCAAGTGAGCCGAAGCCAACACCCACGCCCGTCCCGGAATCCCATCAGGACCGGGCGCTGTGTTCCGGGCACTCAGGCGACCAAGTGCTCGGTCAAACTCCTGTTTTGTAACCCTCAACTCGTCGGTCCAAGTGACCGGCGGTAGCGAGTGATACAGGGGACTTGACCGGATCACCGGGAAGAGCGAATCTATCACTCTCCTCAGTAGATCCGGATCTAAGGTCTCCGTCAACGGAGGCATCCACGGGCGTAACTTGCCCAGCACCATGCGGTACGGGCGCCCCCACGGATCCCTGTCGAGTCCCTCAAGGAGCTCGTTCCAGGACCGAGCGCCGGCGTCTGAGATGGCATCTCGCAGCGCCTTCTTGGCTTCCTGGAACGCCCTGTAGGCTTCGTCTCTCTCCTCAGGAGTGGTACGCCTTTTTCTCCGGGTTCTGCTGGACTGGCGGTGGGCGCGCAAGCATGCGGTACGCAGCTGCGCGATCTCCGCCGACCACCAGTGCATCGCCCGGCGCTCGAAGCGGCCTGCCCGGGGCATCGATGTATCGCAGATCGACGCCATCGTGCCCCTGAACCAGACCGACTCACCCTCGGGGTCGGGCGAAATCTCCTCGGCGTTTTCTGGCCAAGCCGCGACGATGGCGGCGGCTTCGAGATGATCTCGGTTTAGCCGCTTGAGGGCCCATCGTCGCGACAGGGTGTCTCCCTGACGACGGCTGGATCGTTCGGGATGGCGGATAGCCACATCGAAAAAGATGTGGCGGTGGTCGGATAGTGTGACCACCTCCTCAGCAACACGCCATCCCGAGAGCATGCGAATCGCAGGAGGAGTCGCCCATGTAAGGTCCACGACCGACTCCCCATGCCACCGCACGCATGTGCTCTCCGACCCGACGTTAATGAGCCGGAGTTCCAAACCAGCCGCCCAGTCGAGAAGCGTCACTCCCTTCGGATCGTCCCTAGAATTACCCCAAACCCTGGCGTGGGCATTGAAGTCTCCCAGGACGATCAGCGGACGGGGTAGGCATCTGCGAACGCAGTCTGCCAGCCCGTCCAGGTACAACTCGTAGTCGGCGAGAGACCTGTTGGGAGAGACGTAGCACCCCACAATGGCCAAGGGGCCCCACCGAACGGCCACGAATCCCAGCCCTGCTTCGAGCAGGGAACAGGGTGGGACCCCCACACCGCTCGCCCAATAGACGGCCACGGTGCCAGTGGCGTCCCCAAACCAGCGAGGGTGGTCGGGGACGCGATAGGGCTCCGCCACGACCGCGAGGCCTATGGACCACTCCGCAATGGTCTGCATTAAAAGTTGCTGAGCATTGCGGCAGTGGTTCAGGTTCGTCTGCAGCACCCTTACTCCCGCGAATGGGAGACCTCCATGGCCTCCTGCGGAGCAGAGCCCGGTGCTGAGGCGAGACCCTCGGCGGTCGTATGAGCTGGGGTGGAAGGAGTGGTCTTTTTACCCTTCTTCCTCCCACCACCCGTCTGGCAGCATGTCTTTGCGCCCAGACGATGGGCCGACGGGCGACCCACATCTGAGCACAAGGGGCACCGGAGCGTCTTGGCCATGCATTGGCTCGCTCTGTGGCCGCGCTCTCCACAGGCGAAGCAACGGTCGCTCCGGTCTGCCCCATTCGGACACGTCTGCCCAACGTGGCCCTTCTCGAGGCACCGGAAGCAATATAGCGGCCTTGCCTCCAGTACCTCGACCCTGGCGGAGCCCCATCCCACGCGGATGTGTGAGGTCGTCGCCAGCTTACGCACGGCGGCGAGAGGACACCTCACATGTGCCGTGCCCAGTGACATGGGTGTCCGACGGATACTGCCAACGGTGACATTCTCCGTCGAACACCCACTTGCCTCTGCGATGGCCGTCGCCACCTCCTCTGGTGTTGAGGCGTCGTCCAGGCCGAGCACTCGTAGCTCGCCCATTTTCATTGGGCGAGCCACTCTCACATTGAGATCCTTCAGGACCTCACGCATCCGCGCTGCGAGACGGTCGGCCTTGGCGTCACTGTCGGGGCCCCCGATGTTCAACAGGATCCCGCCAGTGACGGCCCTCTTAGAATCGACCGTCTCGATACCGAGGTCAGAGAGCTGAACCCGCGTACGGGCAGCTCGCATGACCTCGGTATAGGTCGTCGTCGCGCCTTCGACGACCGTAATGGCGACTGCCGCAGTCGCCGGCACCTTTGGGAGCCTCCTCATAGGCACCTTCTTTGCCGCAGGCTTTTTGGCCGCAGGCTGGGAAGGCGCCTTCGGCCGCGATCCAGGTTGCACTTTCCTGGCCGCGACCGTCGCCCAAGACTCGGCAGAATCCGTCGGACAAGAGGAAGAGGGAGAAGGGGCGGACACCGGTGGTAAATCGGTGATCGGTGGAGGAGCCGGTCCCGCCCTCCTCTTACTCTCCCTGTTTCTCCTTTTCCTGGGCGGAAGAGGCTCTGCCAAGGGGGCTTCCACTGGCCGAATCGGCGCAGCACTCCCCGTCAGTGCGGGTCTAAGCGCCCTGCCGTGGAAGAGCTCTGCCCTAAAGGCGGCCAGCTTCTCCTCCATGAGGGCTCCGATATGCTCCATGTCAGTTGAGCAGGAGCGCGTGGAGCAACAGTGGTTTTCGACGTCGCCGCAGCCCCCACAGGAGCGTGCCCGGCCTGTGCAACAGAGGCACGCTTTCTGGTCGCAACAGGGGCTCGCGCAGCAGGCGCCGCAGCAGTGGTCGTTACCGGCGTCGTGCGCTTGGGCGTCGTCACATTGTTGGATGGAGCCGACGGCACAGCACCCTGTTTCTCCTGAAAGGCGTTGAATTGTGCCGTCAGCTGCTCCAACCGCTGGGTGACGGTCGCGAGTTCAGCTCGAAGCTGGGAGTTCTCCCGTTCGAGTCTCTCCACGTCGGCGCCTTTGAAGTGACGCCGCAGGAGCTCAGCGACCGCCGCCTGCGTGATGCGCGTGGCCTCGCGCAGGTCGCAGATGATGCTCCCTTTCATCTTACGGGAGCTGTCTGCGACCTTCTCTATGGCCGCCAAATTGCTGGTGATGCAGGCACCAAGTTCGTCCATGGGACGTGCCTGCATTTTCACCTGCAGGACCTCGGGTCCAGGGAGGCTCCCCCCATCTCTCGCGGCAGCTGAAGCCGCGGAGGGATCTGGGCGCTCGTCCCCGGTATCCCCGTCTGTGGCCCTGCTGGGCCCAGCACAAGAGGAGAGACTGAGACTCGAACAACTTATGTCCGAGCCGCAGCCACTCCCCTCCACCTCCTCAATGCCAGCGATGTTGGAGCCGGGCGTGTCCGGGCGAATAAACCGCCCACGCTTGTCTCGTGCCCGCTTTCGCTGTCCCTCCCCAGGATCCGTCAACCGCATCTTAATCACAGGTCTGGCCTTAGCCGACCGCAGCCTGCCTCTCCCCGTCCGTGCCTTGGGCACTTTCGGAGGCGGCAAAGCATCACTGGCCGAACCTGACCCCTGTGACTCTTGCCCTTCTCTCGCGCATAGGCGTTTCCGGCCGTCAGGCCTCGTCTGCGCGGTATCGGTTCTCGTAGCTATCGACTCTAGGCTACGAGAACGAGAGGAGCCTCCTCGGCTCTTGACGCTTTCGGCGTGTGGATAAGCGATATGTGCGCCCCCCCCAGATTTCGAGTCGGGGCGCTTACCGGAGACCTGCTCCGGGTGGGATTCACGGCTATTGCCGCTGCCCACCTGGGGAATTGCACTACTTGCAGAACTTTCCATATTCGCTTTTTTAGGCGCTCGGGACCGGATACCCTCCGGCCATACATCCCCTCGGCACGCCAGACCTTGGGATTTAGGATGCGCGATATTGGGGCGAAGTTCCAGTCTGCTTAAGCAGAGCGGAACAACGTGCGTCCCCAATACGCTCCCCCCGCCCCTGTCGGTCGTTAGCCGTGTCGACGGCAGCCTCGCAGCAGAACCGCTACGGGGCTACCGTCCACACGTTTCCAGGGAGCACCACGTGGAGGTGACCGACCTGCTCCCCAAGTCCCGTACTTAATACATTTCCGCAATGGACTCAGTCCTGAATTTGCTCACGTACTTTAAAAATTTTGTGGCCGACCGACGCGACCTTTGCACAAATGACTCTGTCTATATAATAGATAGCTATCACTCTCTCTCTTTCTCTCTCTCACACACACACATACACACACTTTGCCAAGAATCTATAAGTTACGAACTCACTTGTGATAAAATGTTTTATTCATATTTCAGCAACATATTACTATAACAATTGAATTTATTTCCTCAGAAAATAAGTACGCACGATAAATTACATATATGCACGGTTTCCTTTAAATCGGCTCTTTCAATATAAAAGCTTGTTATTTTACTAGAAATATTCTTAGATATTCCAATAAACAACCAACGATGAAATAATAAGATCTCTTAGGAATAACTTAAGCATAAGAAAGATATCCAAGAAGCAACGCAAATGTAAGTGGTCATTATCTTACTGATATATAGTTTAAGACACTACAAGTGTTGCGCTGTACGAGTGAGACTTATATTGAATAATAGTGTGTGGTTTATTTAAGCGCACGACTACGAGTACGGTACATCCCTAAGTATTATCAACATTTGCAGCTACTTCTTTACAAAAGTACAATATTTTTATGAATTTATTCCTTCTATAATTAAATAATTGTCTTCAAATATTATTCTTAAAATATTTAAACAAAAGACATAAAAAACTCAACTTAGCGAATTAAGCGCTGGGACCACTCAGCCATGCGTTCTTCCTCACGTCGTTTTCAAATCCTTATATACTTTTATGCAAATTATTGCGTTGTTAGCATTACTGTTGGGAGTTCTTTTTAAATTTCCACAACCTAAGGATACAAGGAGCAGTAATTTGGCAAGAGAAATTGCTCTTAAGTATCTTATGATTTTTTAAAGTGTTAATTAGTTAAGATAGAAAAAACGACAAAAGAAAACAAATTTTGAACGAAGCGGGATTTGAACCTGTGGCTTATGGAAACGGCCCAAGCGCTCTGATCACTTTTTATTTTTATATTTTCTTTAAACAGCTGATTAGTGTTGCAATGTACGATTGTGTATGTGTGTGTGAGAGCTCGTCGTTGTCGTCTGTCTTTTTATTAGCATTGTACTGAATGAAATGTAAATATTGTACCAAGTGTTCTATCTCATCTACATATGTACGCACACACCGCGCTCGAATATAATGAGTGTGCTACGTCACTACGAGGTTCGTTACAGTATCTCTCATTATTAAGGATTCGGAAACGAGAACTGTAACAAAGTAATTACTGAAAGTTGCTGCTCAATGTAGCTAAATGTAGCAAGATGTAGGCAAAATAGGCATAGAATATAAACATTTGATAAACAATATTGTCTAACAGGAGCAAAGATCTTTTTAAAGATTGTAATGTCGACTATTAATTTAAAGTCTTTTTTTTCTTAAGTACGCAAATAATATTTAAACGCGCGTAAAATCTTTATATTTCAACTTTATGACCGTTTAGACATTATTACAATATATCACGTAAGTATATGTCACTAACATTGAAACGTGGACATATCATATGACATTCATTTATTTCATATAGCTTCGCTCGTCTAAGTTTCTCCGATTCTTTAATTACTAACTGTCTAAGCTAAACATTGTATGATAAAAAAGGTTTTTTAAAATCTGTACTATTAGTTAAGTCAGTCGAGTCATGAACCCATAAAGAAAATTTAAAATCTTTTATTAATATTCTATTACTCGAATCTCCTTATTATAATGATCGTTTCGCGTAATTATTGAATGTACAGAAAGACTTTGTATATTAGATGCAATTCAAACTATGAGATAAAGATAAAAAAATGAAATAGAAGAAACAAAT
The DNA here is from genome assembly GCA_037178615.1 of Dione vanillae. Classification (NCBI taxonomy): domain Eukaryota; kingdom Metazoa; phylum Arthropoda; class Insecta; order Lepidoptera; family Nymphalidae; genus Dione; species Dione vanillae. The sequence continues at coordinate 83,991 of JAZFAU010000448.1, read as the reverse complement.
GTGTCTTGGTTATTATTACTGTATTGTAGTCGTCGTAGAGTTCCGCCACTTAACACGCTACTGTGTGTTTTGTGTGTTTATTGTAAGGTATTCCTCAGAAGATGGAAAACAGAGAACAGTGTTTCAACACTGGGTTCCTACGGTTCATGTGGTTTCCTTTACCTACCCTGTAACAAGCGGGATAAAGCGTGTAGCTATAATCAAATTCTAGCTAAAAATGAATTTACAAAAATATGAATATGAAACTACTGCCATTCGATGATAGTAATTTTAACTCTTGTTTTTCTTTTTCAATTGTTCCCGCGGAGCAGTTGTCTCGTCCACGACGTATTGTAGCAATTAATGAGATTTATATACATCAGCAGGACGGATGTACGGAGTGGGGAGTGGAGTGGTAAATATATGAATCAAAAGAAAATTTAATAAAAATATTTTTTTAAGAATAAGTAGCATTTTGTTATGGAACTATAGACGTAATGTCTCGATCGGACTAAGTCTCCACTATCTCCACTAAGCTGAAATAAATCATACTTAATGAAGCACGCACCGATTTCCCAATATCATATTTGTATGATATATGTTAACAAACGCAATACTACAAAGTCAGCTTCAGCAATAAAATGCAGATAAGCAATTAAGTATTGCGAGTGACATTTGTAAGCCACAAATATGTACAGATAACATCTGGTTCTGAGGTTAGTAGTAGGTATGGTTCTAAATACATCGGTGTGGACGCATATATATATATATATATATATATATATATATATATATATATATATATATATATATATATATATATATATATATATATATATATATATATATATATATATATATATATATATATATATATATATATATATATATATATATATATATATATATATATATATATATATATATATATATATATATATATATATATATATATATATATATATATTGTTTGTAATAACTATGTGTGTTACCTAAAACACATCAAATGAAATGTAGTATATTATTACCCTCATTTAGATTTGTCTAATTTTAACTTTTCAAAGGTATTTTCGTACATAAACATCATGAACGCTTTCTATTCTAATACGAGCCTCATAACTGTACGTCACCCGACGCCCACACGCGCACTTCCATATAAAACCTCCAAATACCAATTTCACACTTCAGCGTTTTTGTTTCGGAACGAATTGTTTTTCTTTATGAAATTGTAAAGTTATCAAGTTATTTTTATTCCAATTTTTAAATTAAAAACATTAATTAATTTAGTAAGGAATATAATTTTAAGAAAAATATTTAATTTTTTTCTAATTGTATGAATGTATTCGCATACAACACAGTTATGGTAAACATATTGGATTCGAACAAACAACATCGAATGAAAACAGCGGAAAGCTCAATGGTGATTACATTTGCATAGAGAGCTCAGAAACACACTGCATTAATGCATTAAACTTTATCGAAAAAATTGGCTATTCTTGTTCCAAATAAGTACTGTATCATGCATGTTACATTTGAGTTCTATGTGCGCTTTGTAAGCTTTAGAACTTTATTTCTGCTATAGAACTTATAGGTGGTACAACACACCTTGGGAATGTGATGCTCGCTCCAGGCTGTTTCAAATGTGTCATTATCAAAATGAATTAATGTAAAAATATTGACCACTAAAAAAAAGAAAAGTCCCGCTGAGTTTCTCGCGCCGTTTCTTCTCAGTTCTGAGACATTAACTTTAGCGAACCGGTGGTAGTGTTTTTGACGTTCAAAACGTGAATCATGTATTCTCATTTTGAATAAAATTATTTGAATTTGAATTTATACAAGCAAAATTCAATAGGCAATTAAGCGATTAATGTTGATATTGTGAACTTTTGTTCTTAAGTATAGCAAGGTTTAAGGATTTTCTTAGTTACATCTAAATTAATTATGAAATACTATATAATTTAAAGTTTTAAGGTCTTAAAGTACTACTCAATAAAAGTTTAAAATATATATTTTGTATAAGGTCATGTCATCGACATGCGCCAATATAGCGCGGACTATTGTACATTGAATATTGTGTTGAGAGTACAGTGTCGACGGAGACTGATGACTTGCATTTATCTGTTACTGACTGCGAGGAAATATTTGGTGCATTTATATTTTATGTGGAAATATATGTATGTCAAGTGAATACGTGTATCATTCTTATATAGAACGTCGAGTCCTTCCTACATTTGAATATATATGTATGTATGTATTTCCGAGAACCGTCGTGGCGCAGAGGCGCAACGTCTGCCTGTAACGCGACGGTTACTGGGTTCGATCCCCAGTCGGAGAAGATGGATTTTTCTATTTCCATTTTCTTCGCTCTGGTAAACTAGGCAAAGCGCGGCGTTGAGTTCCGCCACTCAACACGCAATGCCTCGAAAACGGCGGAAAGCGGGGACGGAGAAAGCAGGGACTGAGCAACGGAGTGTCTTAACACTAGGTTCCCACGGTCCCTGTAGTTCCCTCTGCCTACCCTGCCTTGTGCGGGATAAAGCGTGAAGCTAAAAAAAAAAAAAAAAAAAAAAAAAAAAAAAAAATGTATTTCCATATGAATGTTGAGTAAAAAAAATACACTACATTAGGAACACCTTACATCTTAGAAACTATATACATTATAAAAGAAATCAATTGTGTTTATGTTTTGTTCTTTTAAATATACCTCATTTTAAGTAATAATACACAAAATAATATAATGAGCGTTAAACGATAAAACTCTGGTTTTCCCATTTCCGCTATAATCCTGTTAGCCTTTCAATTTGAGTAAGAAACATTTACAAAACGTGGAGTCATGACCCCTAAAGAGCAACCGCTGCGTAATTCCTTTATAATTCGTCGGTTTAATCAAATACATTTATCTTTGTTGTTACAATGAAGACAAATCAGATGCTAAATATATATTTTGTTTATTTTTGTTTTTTAAAATCACATTATAATTAATCTAGTAATATACTATACATATTTTTATATAAATATTATTATTGATATAATTTTAACTCTAGCAATAACGTATCAATATAAGCTATGGCTTGCTAATTCATTTACATTTACACCTCTCTAACATCTCTATTACGTCAAGTAGAACTCATTGTCTTCACCACACTATAAAATATTGAAGTTTAATTAATTTTATACTAATACGTTACTACGTATTATTAAATAGGATAGGATTGTTAAACTCTCTTGTCAGTTATTTTATTTTTCTTTTAATAATTTTCGATTACTAAAAAACAAAAATGATTTTTGGAAAATGGAATCTCTCCCAAGTGGAAATAGAACCCATAAGCCGTCACGTTTACAGACAGATGCTGCGCTTTTGCGCCACGACGTTTATTATAGGATATTAATTAATCCGTATAAAAAGTGCATTATAATACATATAAGTTCGTTGTGGTGCAAAGGCGCAGCGTCTGCCTGATTTTTCTGTTTCCATTTGCTTTCACTTCGTTCCGCCACTCGATACGCAATGCCTCGAAAAACGAAAAAAGCAGGGACAAAGCAACGGAATGTTTTAACACTACGTTCATATGATTCCTGCAGTTTCCTCTGCCTCCATTGCAATATGCGGGATAAAGTGTGAAGATAAAAAGGTCTGAAAATGTCGTTGATGAAAGTTGGTCGCTATTCAATATTAATTTTAACAAATTTTCGCTGACTACAACATAGTGTCATTGCTGTACTGTATACACACGTGCTGGATGTTTGTACCTCAGTTTAGTGAACAACTACAGATAAATGACGCATCAGTTAAAGTGAATGCGCGAGATCGCGGAGAATACTCTATTATACTTGTCATTTTATATTTTTGGGAACTCGAAAGCGACCCACATAACATCATCTATAACCACCACCGCCAGTACTGACGCGCGCTGGTCCAATATGGTAGTTTTGTAAATAATGATTAAATTACTTGTATTGATATAGTACTTTCAATATTAAGAGACTAAAATATACTTTTTGTATGTACACAAATAGCGAAGAGTTTTAATTTAGGTACATGTAAAAGATAAAAACGTGACATGATGAGAGCCGATTCGTTGCAAATTATATAGCTATATTGATTTAATTGAAGATGAAATATAGCCCATCAAAGTAGTGTTAATATTATCTGAAGCAAAAAGCAAGAGTCAGTGGTAAGTAAGAACGGAGTGCAGTGACATAGATATCTAAAATAGAAGAAAGTCACATAAAAAGCTTGCGAAGGAGAGGGGATTACACACGGGAAGAGAAATAAAAAGAGCTAATGACAATAGGCAAATCTTGGCGCGTCGGGGCCAACCGGTCTGTGACCATTCAATATACTTTCTTCTGAGAAGCCATTATTGCTCATTCTTTTCACTTGGAACTCGTCCTCCCGCCCGGTGTCGCTGTCAAGACCAATGGCGATAAACAGCATTCATGTAATTTAAAAGAAATAGACAAGTTTTTCTCGACTTGTCTATTTTTTTATTATATTCAATACAGTATTAAAATATTTACTGAAGTGAACTGAACCATACCAAGTCTGCATTTATCACTCAAACGCCGGTCGCTGAGACTGTAGTTCCACGAACTGTGAAATTAGTGGAATTCAAGGATTTAATTGTTCTTAACAATTAAATTATATTCTTTATTGCACATAAAAATAATTACAAACGATATATAAACATATGAAAATTTCGTTGACAATGGTGGGCTTATTTCTAAAAGAAATCTCTTCCAGCCAACCAGTGGAAGTGAGAAAATTTCAGAAAGCGGGAATAAGTAGTGCAAATAATATGTAACATTAAGATAAAATAAAATATAAATTAAATATATAAATTCATAACGAAGTATATAATTATATATAAAAATAGACATATATATATATATATATATATATATATATATATACACATACACACATATACATATATATATATATATATATATATATATATATATATATATATATATATATATATATATATATATATATATATATATATATATATATATATATATATATATATATATATATATATATATATATATATATATATATATATATATATATATATATATATATATATATATATATATATATATATATATATATATATATATATATATATATATATATATATATATATATATATATATATATATATATATATACATATCTAAACATACATACATACATACATACACAAACATACATATTATGCTATAAACACATTTTCCTTTTTATTCTTATAAAAACATAGTGCGAATGTTATACTGACTTTGAATTTGACATTAATCGTTCAGACAAGCAAGTAAATGTTTTTTTAATTTGGATTTAAAGGAGAAAATTGATGGACTTTTTTGGATAGGATTAGGAAGGTTATTCCAGAGGGATGCTGCGTACACAGAAAAGGATTTTTGTAGGAATTTGGTATTGCTCATAGGTACGTCAAGCGACGGAACCACGCAAGACCGCCTAGAGCGAGAGGGAGGAGGAAGAACCTTGAAGCGGGAACGTAGGTAGGAAGGGAAATTATGATAATTTAAGATCTTAAAGAGAAAAACAAGGATGTGCATATCACGGCGAAGACGGATTGGGAGCCAATTAAGTTGAGCACGAAATTGAGAAACATGGTCATACTTACGTAAGCCATAGACAAAGCGTATGGCCAGATTTTGTAGTCGCTCTAATTTGTTAAGTAGCTCCTCAGTCACATCCAAATAGCAAATGTCGGCGTAATCGAGGATGGGAAGGAGAAGACATTGCGCTAGCATAATTTTTGTTTTGTGAGGAAGAAAGTATTGGAGACGCCTAAGGTTATGGAAGGAGAAATATATGCGCTTGCTAATTGCGTTAATGTGAGGTAACCAAGACATGTTACAGTCGATTATTAACCCTAAATTCCTTACTTCGTTACAGTAAGGAATTGTCACACCAGAGTATCGAATTGCAGGCACAGAATCCCAGTCGACTTTATGTCTGAGTCTATTACTACCAATAATTATAGCCTGTGACTTTTTTGGATTAACCAGTAAACCAAAAGATTCAGCCCAGGTTTTGATGGCATCAAGATCGTTGTTTAATGCCTCGATGATTTCAGACAAATCATTCAAGTTACTGTGACGATAAAGTTGCAAATCATCCGCATACAGATGGAAAGGAGAAGTAATGACTCTTGAAATGTTATTGATGAAAATCGAGAAAAGAAGTGGAGAAAGAATGCCGCCTTGGGGAACGCCAGCTGTGAGATCAAGCCAAGACGAAGTTTCGTCGTTTGCTTTTACACATTGCCGGCGACCGAAGAGATAAGAACGAAACCAGCCTAAAGCTGCCGAAGAAATATTGACTGCTCGAAGAGTACCAAGAAGTATGTCGAGATCAACAGAGTTGAATGCGCTACTGAAATCCAAGAGTACCATAACGGTGAGCTTGGTATTATCCATAGCACACCGAATGTCCTCCGTGATATTCAGCAATGCTCCAACTGTGCTGTGGTAAGGACGGAAACCGGATTGGAAAGGACATAGTAAATTGTTTTCAGAGAGAAAAGAGAAGAGTTGGCTATTGACTATAGATTCAAGGACTTTGGATAGAATTGGAAGGATAGATATAGGACGGTAATCAGTGTTATTGGAGGGGTTGGAGGTTTTGGGAAGTGGAATGACAAAAGCACTCTTCCATTGTGAAGGAAAGACATTACTTAACAGTGAAAAGTTGATGATGTGGGTGACCACTGGTGCAATACTCTCCAACACAGGAAGAATCATCTCCAGACTGAGATTGTCGATTCCAAAGGCTTTTGTGGAAATGGAGTGAACACACTTCTTGACTTCATCCTCTGATACAGTTCTAAAAGAAAATGAAGTGGAGTTTGGTAAGGTATTTTAAGATAACAAGTCAAGTGTATAAGATTTTATTTGGGGATCAATGCTATATGGAGGAATTGTGAAAAAAGAATTGAGTGAGTGAAGATCCACTGACACTTGAGGAGTTTCAGTGGTTTTGCCTATACCATACGACTCCAAGAATCTCCATATCTGTGACTGACTGAGACTCTTAATAGTATCATGGAAATAGCGACGCTTAGCATCCCTACACAATCTGTTGCAGATGTTACGTAGCCTTTTATATGTCGCAAGATTTTCAGGAGAAGGATTTGTTTTGTGTTTTAACTTAGCCCTGTCGCGTTTTGCCATAGTATTCCTTAGTTGGGGAAGACAAAGGTAAAATATGTAAATCATAAGACTCGTGTAGTTCTTTTAACAATCGAGTTCTACGATCATTTTTTAAAAGACACGTGTTTAAATCGCCCATGCAAATCACATGTTCATATTGAGGACGTAGATTTTCTAGAATACCACCCAAAGCACTAAAATAATTGACTTGGTCATTAGGAGAGTACAGGACTCCGACAAGTACTTTTGAATGACGTAATGTCAGCTCTAAGAAAAGGTATTCAAGAGAACCGTTATATTCAGGAGGAGAGAAAGCAACGACACTGGCAGGAATAGTGTTGCGGAGATAAATACCCACACCCCCACCACCACGGCCAGTGCGGTCATTGCGAAATAACTTATAGCCTGGTAGAGAGTAACAAATGGATGAAAGCGAGGGTTTTAACCAGGTCTCAGACACAAATATGCCGTCAACTACACCGGAGCTAAAGGATGCGAGAAGGTCATTATAGTGAGCAGGAACACTCTGCGCGTTGATATGCACCAAGGAAATGCTTGTGGAACAATTATTAGGAAAAATATTTGACAGTTTATCGAAAAGTGGTTCTAAGTCAGAATTATCGTCACGATCTGCACTATCGTAAATGCTAGATGAACAAGAAAAGTATTCGTTTTCATTTAACATAATATTATATATGAAGTATATAAATATATATATAAATAAATAAATAAGAATATATAGTTAATACAAAAAAAAATAATAAAAAATTAAAATGTTAATATATATCAGTATGTAATAAATTTAAAAATAGAAAAAAACTCTAATATAACTTATAAAATTTACAATTAGTATCTACCTGTACAAGCTGATTAACTAATAATTAACACTAAAAGAAAAAGGAAATTTGCATTAAGAATATAAAACAAAGTAAAAGGTAAGTGATTTGCGTAAAACGAAACGTGCTACTAGTTAAGAGTGACAATTAACAAATGACACATGTCAAAAAGTTGAATCGAAAGTAAACAAAAATAAATATCACGCTTCAGTCATGTAAAAACTTAACAATAATAATATTAAAGTATAAGTATAGTTATAGTTTTACCAAAATACTTAAAAGAATATTAAAACAAATAATCAAAGATCAGTTGTTGCCGGTGGAGCTTTGTTCAATGAGACGTTTGAGTTCGACATGTGTGGATATCTTCACCTTTGATTTGTTTGCTAACAATATCACAACCCATCCATCCGTAGACCAACATTTCTTTATGCCGAAGTGCTTACGTGCTGCAGTAAAAACTTCCTGGCGGGACTTTGTGAGGAATTCTGTCATAGTAATTTGAGAGCCTTTTAAATTGGTTTTCGCCCTCCACACACTGGAACGGAGCTGCACGTTGGTGAATCTGATGAGTACAGGCCGGGCAGAGTTTTTTTTAGTCCCCAGCCTGTGGCAAGACTCAATAGAAGTTGAATTGATATTAGGCAATTTTAGCTGACTGGATAATACATGAAGCATCTTCTGCAGAATATCCTCATTATTGTCTTCTTTCAAACCATGAAACAGGAGAATTTTCCTTCTGGAGTTTGTTTCCAAACGGTCCAAACCAACTGCTACAAGCTCAACCTGAGATTTTAGTAAGCCGAGGGTTTTCCATACAAAGGACTTAAATGAGTGGAATTCAGCTACTAATGTTTTTATTGTGGGAGTGGAATTCACAGATCCAGATTGAGACAAATTTTTTTTCAAACTCACCCATTCTAGATGAGAATACAGAGGAGAGCTCTTCCATGCTTTTTAAAAGTTGTTCCACAGGTGTATTCATTGTGAATATAGTGTTGAAAATAAGTGTGTGAGTGTAGTTATAATCAACTTAACCACAGGTATTCAAATATTACCACATAAATATATACTTTTGAGAAATTATAAATAAATTATTAAAGAACTTAAAAAAAACGTCTATCAAGTTTTGTGACTACCCGCCAAAAAGTGAATGGAACTGTCATAAACTTACAATTTATCTCAACAAACTGTAGAAATTAAAAACATCCAACAGGTGTACCGAGATACTTATATTTATGTAGAAGATGCCCAACTGTCGTATAAAACCCAACTTTTTAGTTAAGAAGCTTAATTTGTAATTAAATATTTAACAAACTTTTAATTATGTTTTAAAGTCATATATATCAAAAATTAGAGAAATAAACGTAAGCAATTAAAATATGTAATATAGTCATGCCCAAGTATAAGTGAAATAGTGCAAAGTGATACACACAAGCATTTACGGATTCCTTAACAATACGGGTATTGTCTACGGTCAGAATATTTTCTAGATAGCTTCAGTGCGTGTCCAGTGGAAGTAGGTGCATTAAGTCTTAGGCTCTTCTTCTAGTACTGGTACGATAGCACATAAATTAATAAAACCAGAAAAATGAACTAAGTTTAAGTTCGTACAGCAGCGAGGTGATCCCCGAAGCAAGCGCCTGCTTGCTTGCTTGGTGATCCAACGTTGCGCCAGAACGCTCTACTCTTGTTAGTTTAGTTTCATTTAAACTTTGAGCTAACTAAACTTTGTACATGCCATAGCAATATAATACGTTTTTTTTTAATATCTTTCAAATGGTATTCTAATACAATTCGCTCTTGTCAATGGATTGGTAACAGTAATCATCTTGTAGCGGAAATTTTTAGATATATCCATTTAAGATGTATTTCTTTCTTTCTTTTGCTAGAGCTGTAACTTGATGACTAGACTGTATTAGTGAGCCTGGGTGGCTTAAAGGTCAACTGGCGCTTATATGATTTTAAAAGGGCGTAAATTCAATTTCCGATATAGTCAATTATTTTTACAAAGTACACACTGGTTATAGAGTAAATATATATTACTCAATATATATAACCATTTGTTAGGTACAAAGTAGCTACATATTATATAAAACCACTCTCATTTATATCGCATTTTGCAATTTTTCTCATAAAGAAGCTCAAGGTCGCTCAACGAGCTATGGAGAGGGCTATGCTCGGAATTTCTTTGCGAGATCGTGTGCGCAACGAGGACATCCGCAAACGAACAAAAGTAATCGACATAGCCCAACGAATTAGTAAGTTGAAGTGGCAATGAGCAGGGCACATAGTACGGAGAACTGACGGCCGCTGGGGCAGAAAGGTTCTCGAGTGGAGACCACGTACCGGCATGTATTAGTACATAGTTTTAATAAACATTTTTTTGAGGAAATTATTGTGTGCTTACTTTAAATATATTTAAGTAAACTTTTGTATATTGTATTCATGCAATCGCTAGAGTACAATTAATTTCTAGATAAATAAGACAAGTCGTAATGTAATCAAGTAAACCTTCTTTGTTCCAAACTAGAGCAAGTTTAACTTGGGTAACTTTAACCCTTCAGACGTTACGTTTGTACGCACTTCGGACAACCTTCCAAACTTAATTTGTAAGGAAATAGCAACAGAAAAGTGAAGCTTCACGATGTTACAGAATTGAATCAAAACTAAACCCTATGTTTGTGTCGTGTCGTGACAGCGACGCAGGGCGGGCGGCGTTGGGTGGGCGAAGAGAAAGGTAAAATCTTGTTTTATAATTGAAAAAAAAAAAAAAAACGGGTAAAATTTAAAATATGTGTCATATTACGCGTGCAGTACAGGTGAGGCGGTGAGAGGGCACAAGGGTGCAGGAGACACGTCGACTACAATAAATTGAGTTCAATGTGACTCCTTCACTTTTTATTGACGCGTACATTTCAATTCCAAATCACTGAATCCAAATCCTTAAGTACTAGCAATTTGTCCGCCTTCGCTTTATGCTTTCATCGTTGACGCGTTTGGAGCCTCGTTTCACTAGTCTGTTTATTATACATCGAAAATAGATTCCAACGAATATTTCACGAAGCAACTAACATCTTATAAAAATTCATAGCCTAGTCTAGTCTAGTATTTTAGGAAGGAATAGATAAGTCATATGTTGTCTCATCGCTACTTCCTCTGTGTAAAGATCTTTGTGATGTCGAATGAAGCATATCACTATTGTGACGTCTGTCGTTATTTATATAAAACCTACGTTATTTGTGTTCAACAATCTTTAAAGATTACGCAAATGACAATCTACTGTGGTACATACCATCAAGGCGTGAGCAGAATACGTAAAGGAAACCCTTAAGATATCCTGTTAACCATACCTGCTGGGGTCTAGATACCTGTTCTGTATCAAACCTTTGTCTGTAGTAAATTAATAATTAAAAAATACATCTTGATAGTAAACGAATTTGGCTTACAACTAAAATATAATAGCTTGTTGCGAACTACTATTTAAGTTACACTTCCTCCGTGTCTTCTTCTTCTTCCATTTCACGTACCTTTACGTACGTATCTACACGATACAAGCATATGTGTATATTATCTATGTAAAACCTTGTTAAGGTATATTAATAATGTAGGTACACGTTTGTATTAGATATTCAATAATCCGTCTGACTGAGCAATTTAATTTACGCAAGCAACTTCCGCTTGACGTCGTGACACCCTTCTTGCAATTTCCCTTCACACTTCGGTTTGTCTTTTAATATTATTAATACGATTAAATGGTAAAGCGTATTATTGTAATAATATGACACGACGATAAAGGATGAGTTTAATGGCATTTGGGTGCGAGATTCTGTAATGTAATAAAGGAATAAAGTGTTCTCAACAACATTATCCGAGCGAGTAGGTAGTTGTCAGTAGACGCACGGTTTGTTATATATACATGTTATGTACCCCAGCGAAATCAACGTCTACTCGCGGTAATATCGCAGATTGGTGATTTCGCTGAGGAGTGAAATTATTAGGTGAAATGATGATATGTAAATGCACGTGCCAAGTAACCTGCAATAGAGAAATACCTAAAGGTAAAATTTTAAAGCAAACAATTTGGGAAACGTTCTCAGTTAAGCACTGATCTATACTAATACTATGACCTACTAATGACCAAAGGACTGACTATTGTTAGTTTTCTAATTTAAATTATGTATTACTATTGTACTCTACTTAAACAAATGCTATTGTAATTTATTGTAAGTCCTGACCATAATATTTTTTGCGCTATAATGTGTGTTAATAAAAAATAATGCAAAATTAAGCTGCAGACGTAATGCATCTGAAACGCGTAATGACAAGTAGAAAAGTAGGCTCGAATCTCTTTACCGCTTCTACTGCGCTATTTCATACATTTCAATGTATATACCAATTATGCAGAACTCTCGCAATCTAAATTTATTTAAAAGGGGGCTTGCATTTAATAGACACTGACTTAGGGTTTTGAAAGCAACTGTCGCTGAATTAGAAAGTTATGTACGTAACAACGCTTCATCAGCTCCGCTGCAGAGAATCAGTGATTTTAATACTTCTACAACTTTGTTTTCACGCAAAAGAAGAAAAATACTTTACCTCAGCGGCTGTTGTCTACGAAATTTGCTTGGCAAATCCAATATTAGATAATTCTTAAGTACTTAAAATTTAATTGCATTATTTTGACAATTATTTTATATAATTTATACAGACTCTTTTCTCTACGAGATCAGTTTTCCAAACGTGATGTGCGATATAGTCTTCTCATATTAAAGGATAATTTAACATAGCTAGTAAAGGGAATATAAAAAGTCATTTTGATGGTTTCGTTTATATTATAATTTCTATACTAGAATCATATTGGATTCACAACACTGAACACAAATATTTACATTATGCTAATAATGTACCCAAAGGTAATTAGAAATTTTAGTTCCAGAAGGCCAAATTTAATTCAAAATAATATTTAGACACCTGACTGTAAACTGTCTCTGTGAAGGGAGAATGGTAACAAGATAATACGTGGTGATAAACAAACAGTGTCTTGAAATGTAGACAGGAGGAAACGGAGTGTCTTAACAATATTTCTTCTGGTGACCTTAAGTTTCTTGCTTTATAGCAGGATACAATTTAAGTGGGAGCTTTAACACTATACATTTGTATGAAAGTACCAGGTATGTACGTAAGTGAAACAAAATCTTAGAATTACTATAACAGCAAATATTTTATAAAAATATATAACAGTTTTTAAAACTTTTCAGTTGACGCGCCAATATTCAGTTTTTCCAATTAATTTTTTTTACTCTATATTAATTTTTCATAATTTATAAATTGGTTTCTTCACAAAGATTCTAGCGATTATATTATTTTATAAAAAAGTACTTTTAACAAAAACTCAAATGAAACTTTATATACTTCCTTTTTATCTATAGTTTTACTAGTACTTTTTATATGTTTAAGACCAATTAGTACTTCCAATTCATCTGAACATAATATTGACTGGCTAAATATACAAATTATAAATTGTAATTCTACAAAATCACAGACAGAACAAAACTATTACAAGTAGGTTTCTATTAATAAGTAATAGTAAAATAAACTAAACTTTTCAACGAGCTTGTATATCGTTATTGCCGATCTAAGCGCAAATCCGCACATTTATATCAGTTAGTAAGAGAAATTTGGACAATGTATACAATTAAACTGCGACCTCGGGATTCATGCAAATTATAAACAGTCGCGATATCATTGTTTCAAAATTATCATAATTTGATACGGCACGAAATATGAATTGTAATTACTACGTCGCGCATTATATATTTATATCTTATAGTAAAACTTGAAAATATATGTTCGTTCATAGAATTATTTTACGAAAGAACTCATGTTTTATTATATTACTGTAACAATTGAATTTACTTCCTTTTCTCAGAAAATAAGTACGCACGATAAATTACATATATGTTAAATTACATATACCTTTAAATCGACTCCTTCAATGCAAAAGCTTGTCATTTTCCTACAAATATTCTTAGATATTCCAATGTCTAACAAAAAATAAAATAATAAGGTCTCTTCGAAATAACTTAAGCATATTTCCAAGAAGCAACGCAAATGTACCCAAAGATTATAAACAAAGAAAGAGCAGTCATTTGGCAAGAGAAAATGCTCCTAAATATCTTATGATTTTTTAAAATGTTAATCTACACCAAGGGTAGAAAACATAAAAAATTGAACGAAGCGGGATTTGAACTCACGCCTTACCAAAACCGTCCAAGCACTCCGGCCGTTTGTTCTATGTTTTCTTTAAACAATTGATTAGTCTTACAATGTATGATGTGTGTGTGTAAGCTTGTCGTTGTCTGTCTTTTTATTAGAAGTGTACTGAACGAAATGTAAATATTGTACCAAGTGTTCTATCTACTTGTACTTATAGCCATGATCTACACACGGCTCGAGTACAATGAATGAGCTACGTCACGACTACTGACACTCACACAAAATATAGTCGTTTTACAATTTAATGTTTCATAGGAATTTGAAAGTGAATCTTACCACAGGTATCTCGTCATTTATACTGAAGTCAGAATCGTAACAAAGTAGTTACCGAGAGTTGCAGTGTAATGCAGCTTAGCGACATGTTCAACAAAAATGTGTTGCAGCAAAACTTTTGTAATACCTATGTATAAGTACTGAATATGAATATGAATTTGATAAACAGGCTGTCAGATTGAGAAGCAGATCTATGTGAAGATTGTAATCTTCTATTGACTATTCATTTTAGGTCGACTTATTTCTAAAAATAAATAAAATATGTTTGATTTACTAAAATATTCACTGAAGTGAACCCCTTCAAGTCCGCATTCATCACTCAAACCCCGATCCTCACATTTCGCTGAGACTGTAGCTCCACGAACTTTGGAATTAGCGAAATTCAATTAATTAATTGTTCATTACAATTATCGAGACAATAGAACTGTCATAAACATCGCCAACAGCTATACCAACATGACTCTTTCTTGTCAATGGATTGTTCATAGCAATGATCGTCAGTAATCATTGGGAAGCGGATTTTTTTTTTAAATTTGCCCCAGCCACTTCATATTTGCTTTGCTACAGCCAGCTCATATTCGCTACTTGCTGATTTACTTTTGAATCTTTAAACTACTAACTAACTAGTTATTAATTATATATACAAGGTGAACACTAATCAGTCCACAGAACACATTTGTCGGTCAGGTCTCTCACAGTCGCTGTGCTAATTTATAGAAACGGGAATAGATGAATAAGAAGGCACAGTAGCTCCTTATTTGTAATATTTTTCATACTTGGGTATTGTAAAAAATATTACGGTAGAACGATTTTACCTGTTGGATAGTGGACTCAGCTTGGGGCTTTACTTAACAGGCAACTGCTATATAAATAATATCTCATTTCATCTCTGTACTATATTCGAATTCATAATAATCAAAAAAATCTAATACAAGCTGTCATCGACGATGTCTTGAAATAATTTCAATTTCAAATGTCGACATTCATACACATCCTTAGTCGTTTGGTCAGTCACGATCCGCCCGCATACAATGTACACGCCGGTTGTCGAGTAATTACAATATGGTAAGTGAATTTGTTTATGTATTACTAAATATTTATTTATTTATTTTATTTATTTAATAGGTAAGCCAACGTAGCATACAATGTTACTTATTACTAATAATATGAGTTATAATAAAAAGCGAATTACATTGTACATCACACTTACAGGCTAACTCAACATGATGAAAAAAAAAACAACAAGTATTTCTAATATATATAAACAATTGTACCTAAATAGCGACATATTATGTGAAACAACTTTCATTTGTATCGCATTTTGCAATTTATCCAATTAATTGGATCATTCACTCGCATATTGAATATCGCGTGACACTATGAATAGTGTTATGCGATATTCAATATACGAGTACATAACTACATCCATAGCTTTATATACGCAGTAATGGCGCCTGCGGGAGATTTCACAATTAATTACCGATTCATACGAGCGATTGCATCTGTATACGTTTATTATATTTCCTATAAACTAATTTAATGAACAAATCAAAAATGAAAAATTTCACTAAGCGAGAATTACGATTATATTACGATTGTAAGAATAGGGACAGTTCTCTAAGCCGTGGATTTCACACAAAATACTTTTCTTATTTTTCAATTATTTTAGAAAACATAATAACCCATATTTTAATCGTCTTTCGTTCAAGCAGGCTTCTTCTTTCTAATGCATGGAAATGGAATACCGCTTTAATTTGAGATTTCACATTTCGATGTCAATTTAAATCACTCGCGTGTAGTCAGTCTCACAGAGTGTCACGTGTCACATATATTCGCTCATTTCCTACAATAAAGCGCCGACAGTTCACTCGAGGTGCGTCAATATCACTTCTCATTATTACGCAGAAGCGTCTCTCTTTCTTTCGCTTAATATGATTGAAACGATTGAACCAACCCTTCTCCCAGTACTTCCCCCTATACTATAATATAAAAGTCTAACAATATGTACATTTAGTTGAATTATATCTTTATATGAAACAACTTTTTAATTAATCAATCTATTTTTGATACTAGTTAATAGTAAAATAATTAGGTACATATTGATGTTGTATATTGAGGCCTAAGAGGATATTAATCTAAACTGAAACTAATTACAACTATTTATTTATACTGACAGTGGAGGCGCTACGAGCGACTCAATCGATCTAATAAATAAGTCTTACTTTTTAAATCAAACAATTTAACCGGATTAATCGTGTTAATTTTTAATTAAAATGTACGAAAAATGTGCAAATCAAAGATCTTATTACGGTTTACCTAATTGTATAAATATCTTGTGTGTGTATTTTTTGATTGAAGTTCAAAAATCTGTATATCATAGAATGTAAAAAATTCATGGAATTCATTATATGAAATATAACCAACCGGCAATAATAAGAACTAGAGGACTCGTTGACGCGCAAGTATGCGTTGCCATGGCAACGTGTATGTCATTTTATACAAATTTTGTTTTGTCAAACATTATTGATATTCTATACTTTATAAAGGTAATTATTTCTTTTTTTTTATATTTTTTTTATAGCTTCACGCTTTATCCCGCACAAGGCAGAGTAGGCAGAGGGAACCACAGGGACCGTAGGAACCTAGTGTTAAGACACTCCGTTGCTTAGCCCCTGCTTTCTCCGTCCCCGCTTTCCGCCGTTATTGAGGCATTGCGTGTTGAGTGGCGGAACTCAACGCCGCGCTTTGCCTAGTTTTCCAGAGCGAAGAAAATGGAAATAGAAAAATCCATCTTCTCTGACTGGGGATCGAACCCAGTAACCGTTGCGTTTACAGGCAGACGCTTACGCCTCTGCGCCACGACGGTCCTCGTGGATTATTTCTTTAATTTTTGTAAAAAAGTTCGGGTTCAAAGTATTAGCTTCATTCATAGCAAATTATTGTGTGCTTACCTTAAATAGATTTACGTATACTTTTTTATATTGTGTTAATATAATTGCTACAGTACAATTAATTTAAGAGAAAGTTAAACTTAAGTAAGTTGAATTCTTTAGACGTTACGTTTGTACGCACTTCGGACAACTGTCCAAACTTAATTTGTAAGGAAATAGCAACAGGATAGTGAAATCCCTGTAGGTGTCGTGCCGGCGACGAACGGCGGGGGCGGAGGCGGGCGAAGAGAAAGGTGTTGGATCATGGGTGCCGCAACTATTTACCTACTTGATAATTAAAGATAATAGAAAAAAGTTATATAGATCAATTAAATTATAGAAATAATAATATATAAATTAAATTACATATAAAAGATAAGTAAATTATTCACATACATATACATTTTTATTTTATATATTTGTTTTAGAACTGAAAAAAAATATTGTGGATGAAATTTAAAAGATCTGCCATTATAGTACGCACGCAGTACGCGGTGAGGCGTTGAGAGGTCTCGTACGTTTCAACTCCTAATCTCTGAATCAATTTTTTCTCTTAAGTACTAGCAATTTGTCTGCCTTCGCTTTATAAGAACTTTCTTCGTTGACGCGTTTGACTTGTCCAGGCTCGAGACTCTCGTTCGACTTGTCCCTTTCTATAAATTTACTAAGCATTGGAACTAGTTTCCAAAGAATATTTCACGAAGCAACTAACATCTCATCTAGTATTTAGGATGTAATAGATAAGTCATATGTTGTCTCATCGCTATTTTCTCGGTATAAAGATCTCTGTAAGATCTCAGAATGAAGCATATTACTATTATGATATCTGTCTTTGTTTATATAATACCTACGTTGTTTATGTTCAACAATCCTTAAATAATACGTAAATGGTATATCAATCTCCGAGTCATGATCTCTTAATCTTATCAGAGACAAATTTCAATGATAACGTCGTTAGTTTTCGATCTGATCCATTATCTCAGCCGCCTGAGAATAATATACATTTTACTGAGTAGTATTGTAAGACTATGCTACTTAGGTATACATGATATATTATTTTATTCAAACAGATGCAATCGAAGAGATATAGAAATTAAATAGTGCAATGAATGTAATAAAATAAATAGCGTTAATATTTAATTAACTAATTGTCACCTTGGGTTTGAAAATTCATCGATCCTAACTTATTATACCGATCACGAAATATATTTCCGTTAGCAGCCGATGTGTCATTCTACTCGTTGGGCACAACACCACAGACTCTCATCTCTCAAAATAATTAGAGCATAATCCAGATCTCAAGACTCCACTAGAAGTCTGTATAATGTCGTAGTATATGATATGTGACACTGTACATATCAAATAAACCTGCATCCGTCTTGAGCGTCGTGAATGCATACAGATGTCGAAAGAGTACAGGTGTCCTACCACGTCACACTTAGCTTGTATAGCTTTATGTTCGTTACGTTATTCTACGACAAGTATAATTTCCTTAGACTCATACGCCGCTAGTAGATATTCCACCAACAGTGAGTTATATTAGATATTAGAGTTGTCCCGTTATGACACCGATATGATAGATCAACTTGTCTTTACATTGAATACACTAAAAATCTTGTTGTATTTTAAACGGCACTCTTTACATATAGCACTTTGAAAAAAATATATATTTATATCATTACATTAAAATACTCGTTCAGATTTTCATTTTCCAGTTTCTGTCGCAATACGCTTATAGTGTTCACACATTTTGGACAATATTTTTTATTTCATTATAAAGTTACAAAGGGCAGTTGAGCTAAAAGGTCGCTCGGAATCAGCTTCCTGACACGAGTTGTGAAAGTGTTAAACACAATTAAACCAGCGGATATCGCAGAGCACTGCCGGCCGCCTGTCATACAGTACAGAGAAGTGCATTAACAGACTATTAGAGAAAATAAATTAGTAGAAAGTTTATTATGATTTCACGATATTATTACGTATTCTGATAGTAATAACATATATAGGTATATTACATAACAATAATTCAGCGATACAAGCGCAACTCACAAGAGACAAGGTCTTACAGAACATATTAGTTCAGGATACAAAGGGCTCGTTCGTTCAGATACAAACCATTACTAGTTACGTAACAGAATATCAGGTCGTATATATAATAATGAGTGCGACAGTAACTGAGGGCGGTCAAGTCTCTGTAAAGCGTCCTGCGAGCGACCTCTTCTAAGTTTTAATAAAGACCGCGCTCCCGCCGCGACGTACGAAACAACTTTATATTTGTATCATTACCGCTTTCAACTTTATACAATTTAACTGTCTGTAAGTACTGAGAACAAGTGCGAGGAAATAAACTGTAAAAATCTTTAGATTTTATTTTATTTTACAATTTTGACCTGACAAATGTGTAAATTTAATTACGTAAATAAATATTTTTATGTGTCATTTGAGTTTCACAGCTTCTTCGCATATCTGTATTTCATATGCTTATAAATAATGGATATCGGGATAATTTCGTGATTAATTGTATATAAATATTTGTTATATATATACTATGTATATATGTGTATATGTATATATTGTTTATTCTAGCCTCCACGAGCCATCACTCCTACTATTTTAGATACTGCAAAAAAGAAAACCAGTTAATTTAATTGTCTTTGAAGTTTCGAAGATTTCGTTATAGGAAAAAAGAAGACAACATGTAACGAGGTAAGCAACGGAACTAAATACTCGAGGTAATAAAAATATTGTTTATATTATTTTCCTCAAAATTAAGATTGTATGCGCCATCTTTATTCATAAATATGATCATATATGATGATAATAAAAGCAAAAATTCAATTATATATTTAATTCAATTTTATTACTATGATTCCATTTCACAATGAATCCATTGTGCGAGCGCACAAAAAGATCAAGACGCACGTAATAAAAAGCTCGGTCTCAGTCTTCTCACCTCATTGTCTGTAATCGCACGCTACTTAGTAATAAACATCAAAACGGTAACGTCGCGTTATCCATTGTGTTTGGGAAGAAAACTGTGCACTTGATTTGTTAAACGATATATTACTAGATACACGTGTGTTGTGAAATTATAATAGTCATAAAGTAATAAGTAAATTGATAGAGCTTTTCAATGTAAAAGAAAGTAAAATCCTTTTTAAATTCTCCCATTGGCCAGTATAGTATATCATCGTATATTGCCGTGACAGAGGGCGGGCAGAGAGGGGGCGGGCGGGCGGCGCTATCAGTCATCGCGGCTATAGAATGAGCAATAACGCGCCGTTACTAGTGGCGAGTAGTGCGAGTAGAGGAGGTGACGTCACGTGACGTGACTACGAGACACTACGATATTACGTCATGAAATAATAGAACAATATTTCTAGTATTTATTGTAAAGTATTCGATATAAATATGCTTTTCGTGATATTTATTTGTTTATTCAAATCTTAAAATATAAAGACTATAATAGACTAGACTTCTTAAAGGTCGCGAAAATTTGACTTTATTTAAAGATATCCTTTTTAAATATCTATACCGGAAATGAAAATTGCATCCTCTTCCAACAAGAGCACTTACAAACTGCCACAGCCAGACGCGTCCATCTTGCACTCCCGTAACTTCCTGTAGACCCGCACCTGACGCGCGTCTGATGTCATTTTGAGGAAGTGCACCTGAATATTGTTGGAATAAATGTAAAGAAATCAAAATATGCCTTATTGCCTCATACTGGAATACTAGGATATGCGTAGTTTGTATTCATCATTGTCGTAGTTGTAAAGCACATATGTCTACACTTGTGTATGTGTGTATATGCAATATTGCAATATTGTCCATACTCCGGAACATGTTTCTATTTGTAACATGTTTTCCTAATCTTGTTGGTATAGTCATATGACTGCCCTTATTTGATACTAGAACGCTTTGTTGTATCGCTGAAAGTAAAAGATAAGGTAAAGATAACAAATATTAAAACGCTGCTTGGACGTAAAACGACGGCAGCTTAGAGTATTGACTTCCTAAAGTGTTTTAGAAAATTGTTAAAGTTATCAAATAAACTTAATTTTATCATTGATTTTGTCTCCGTTACCAACACTAACTTCGAACGGATACAAACTTAACGATAAAGTTAAATGTTTATGTAACGAATTTGACCCATTTTGAAATGCTGAAGATAGAATGAGATACGTAGATGTAGTGAGAACAACACATATTTGTAAATGGGTGCAATTTAAAAAAAATAATTTATATAAATGTACATTATATTGAAATATATTACGTATCAAATACTGCTTATCACTGTAATTGGCGAAATAAGTCGATTTAATGTAATAATACTCTACAACTGTTTGTCTTATTCCTCAGTAAATTGGAACTCAAAACTAATGATGGCCTATAGAAGCCGCTCCGAGTAGTGCTGACAGATGGATTAAAGTGAAATAATAATTAATCAAATGACTACAATATTTTACTGAAGGCTTTACTCGCTTGAAAGACAAGTAAGTTTGGATTTTTTTTATATTTTTTCATTTTTTTCATAAAAATGTGAATCAATACAGAGCACTGGCAACGATCGTAGCACTCAGGCGACCGCCGACAAACTGACAAATGGACGATAATTTAGCGAAAGAGCTCAAGCAATTTACAATTACGTGACAAAGAGGAAAGTCTCCAATTGAGTGAATAAACATTTGTTATTTATAAAAGAAAAAAGGGTTTTAGACAGGGTACATATTACAAACAGCAGGTACACTATATGTTTCGTTTAGTAATAATGATTTTATATGATATGTTATACATAATTTCAACACGGATACCAGCTAAACGATTAAAAATATATAAATATAAATTAAAATTTTCTAAAATGAGAAATGTGAAGTGAATTTTAGTTTAATACCATAGTACTTAACGAAATTGCAACCGCTCGAAAAGTGTTGCCTATCTGAGTGTCAGTAGCTGGGGGTGGCGTGAGGAAAGCGAACTGACTGGGAGTAGTGTTCCTCTACTGACTTATGTTACGATGAAGTCAGTCACATGGCTTGTATTAATATTTACCAATACTTAATGATTGTAGTTTTTGTTTTGCAATTACTTCATATTTCAAACGCATTTTTATATAACAAATAGTTTTAATATGTATAATATGTATTAGAATATGAATTTTACTTTACACTAATATTACAATAACTCTATGATTAAAAACAAAAAGAGAATTCTTTCATTTTCGTCTATAATACATTTAATGACGCAAACATATTGTGCTGGAGGTTTTGTTCTGTAAAAAATAATATAGAAACCTTACAAGATCACTTTGTTTTCTGATTTATTGACCCCTTGGTGAAGGTGGAAATTAATGTTAAATATCTGGGTCTTCAGTGGACTACAGAAAAACTGAAACTATATAGTATACTAAAACATAATAGTGTTGGACGTTGTTTTTGTTATGGAAAAAAATTGTATACAACTAAGTTTACATAATATTTACTATTGTTTCTGTTGTTTATTATTGAAATCATTGCAAAATCTAGCGAACTATTTTTCATTTAGACTTTATACAATAGTAAAATCGTTTTTAGTGTATAAATGTGTTTATATAAACGAAATAGGTCTCAGTGTACATATTCAAAACAAACATATATGTATATACATATATGTATAATAAATAAAAATACATAAATAAATAAGTAAACGCACATAATGTACGTACATATATTACGTATATAAGAGATATTCAATAATCCTGTATGACTGCAATATAATTTACGCAAGCAACTTTCGCTTTTGCTATATATATAAGTTAGCCACAGAGTTCTATACGTGTGTATTCTGTAAAGTTAACAAAGTAAGTTCATAAATTTGTGAGTATTTGGAAAGCACTACTTTCACCGCAGACCTCCGTGCAAATATATCAACGTAGTAAGTAATAAGTGAAACAAAATTTTACAATATTGATAATAGGTATAATGATTAAAATCAGCGGAGTACTATCATAAATAAAGATAATTTCGTAACAATTTCGACCAAAACGATCGTATTTTGTTTAATAGAAGTAATTGGGGTAAGATATAATGCATGAATAACTCGTGACCGCCACTTGTTAGTGAACCACTGATAACGACACGTCAGACACCGCTATATATTTGCTTTATCGGTCCACTTGTTAGTGTTTTTCTTGTTCTTATTTTCGGGATGTAATAGATATACGTTCAGTACGTAGTTTAATATCGAAAAGTTTTTAATTAGAGTATATAACTAATGAAGTACGGTACGTGCTAAAATGCCTTATAAAAATAGTGATGTAGTGGTTGGAACCTCTATAGGACAACAAGTGACGAGTGAAAGTTTCTTACTTAATTGATGATTATATGGAGATAAATGAAGCCATTTGATCAATTATCTTACAATACGTTGACGTATTACTAATAGTTAAAATTAACTCAATTGTACTTATATCAATTGGTTAGTTGGATAAAGCTATTAGACTCCAGGAGGTACGCCATTTCGTTATTTCAGTTCAGACTTATAAATATAACAGAGCTTATAAATATAACAAGAAGTATTTTCAAAGAGACTATAGCAACGCACATAGTCCGATTGTAAACGCGTTGGTTGAAGGACTGATCTGTTCTCGATTAATGAATACTCAGCTTATGGCGTCAAGTTCTTTTGTCTTTGCCATTTTTGTAAGTAATCTCGGCGTTAAGTTCTACGCAACATGCGCCTAGTTGAATTGGGGTGGAAAATAAAAAACAGCGAGAATTCATGAAAGCGGGAAGCCACAAAGTCAAAGCACAAAATACAAGTGGGACACTTTAACTATTCATTCGGAGTAAGGAAACATATAACGTTTTTAAAACTTTTCAGGTCTGGAGATATTAATTTCCTTTACGGTATATTAATTTGAAATAAAGCCATCGATTGGTTTCTTTACAAAGACTCTGGCTGGCTTATGATATTTTTTTCACAAAAAGGACTTTTAGTGAAGACTGAAATGAAACTATTTATTTCCTTTTAAATATATATCTTTGCTTCTGATCTATCTTTAACTTGACCAATGTTATAACTTTATGTTATGTTACTTTAAAACCATAAGCATACACAATCATCTAATACATTATTATAATAATATTTTTACAACATTTACTAACGATAATTTAATATTTACTTTGATAGTAATATTGATGAGCGTATCCTTTATATAAATGTCCTTACATAATAATAAACAGAGGACCGTCGTGGCGCAGAGGCGCAACGTCTGCCTGTAACGCGACGGTTTCTGGGTTCGATCCCCAGTTGGGGAAAATGGATTTTTCTAATTCCATTTTCTTCGCTCTGGTAAACTAGGCAAAGCGCGGCGTTGAGTTCCGCCACTCAACACGCAATGCCTCGAAAAAAAGGCGGAAAGCGGGGACAGAGAAAGCACGGACTAAGCAACGGAGTGTCTTAACACTAGGTTCCCACGGTCGCTGCGGTTCCCTCTGCCTACCCTGCCATGTGCGGATACAGCGTGAAGCTAAAAAAACAAAAAAATAATAAATCGTGTATCATCTTATATTATTATATTAAAATAGAAGAATATATCTAAAGCAGTAGTGACGTGTTCACGAGCCGCAAGCTCGTTTTATGATTTTATAGGGTAGCAGTGAAGCGGAAAATACTTGTAGTTTTACTCGCAGCCGATATGCTAAAAGAATTTTCCAATTTTCTAAACATTTCACGGACAATCTTACTACTTTCATTTCAACATATTTGCGGCCTTTGTTAAGGTCGTAGGAACTTAGTGCTAAGACAGTTTTCTCTATTTCCAGTAATCTTTGTAAAGTCGGTGACTGTATATTGAGTGGCGCAACTAAACGCGGCACTTTGTTTAGTTGTTTTAATTTTCTTTTATTTTACGTTATTAGTAATCTGTTTTTATTTTGTTTCTTTTTTCTTCTCATAAGTCTTTAAAATTTACTTTAAATAGTAAAAACTTTAAGCAGTAAAATTTTGCTTTAAATATTAGAGAAAACAAAAATTCAAAAAGACGTACCCAGGAGGAGAAATAAATTTCAAAAAAATGTTTAATTACTTGAAATATATAACTATGACAATTTTTGAAAAATATCTTTGTCCGTCTGGATTAATTATATATATATATATATATATATATATATATATATATATATATATATATATATATATATATATATATATATATATATATATATATATATATATATATATATATATATATATATATATATATATATATATATATATATATATATATATATATATATATATATATATATATATATATATATATATATATATATATATATATATATATATATATATATATATATATACATACATTTATAATATATAATAATCTTATTAAGATTTTTTATATATTAAATTTCTATACTACTAACACTCTCTGCTACAGATATTCGTAAAGCCTAAAACTAAAGTAGCATAATTAATATATACTCGTAACGTAGAGATCCGATACGTTGTCCAATTAAAGTGTAAAGACGGGTTGAGCACTATCGTGGTGTAATAAATCACCGAACCTCACCTTCATCGCTTCATTTGATTAGAGAGATTTGTGTTACTCCAAAATTACTTTACGTGTACAACTGCTTGTGTGTTGTGACTTTGTCCGTAATTTCTGTATTATTATCTTAGTAATATGGAATTCTTTGAAATTATAAAAAATATTGTAATTAAGATCATTTTGTAAAGTTTGTTAAATTGAAATTTTATCTTAAATGTACTGTAAATATTATATTTCCAACAAAATAACAATTTATTATTTTTTATATAAATTTTACGTTTAAGATGATGGAATAAATAGATAAAACAAAACTGTACTTCTATGTTGCTCTGACACATTATAGTTTGTGTTTCTCAAGATGTACCAGTATCATTAATTATAACAATAAACAACGCATGCTGGCGGCGGAAACTGGAATGAGGATTGATGACACTTTGTTCGCCAATGATTATTAATATTCTTCAGTCTTTATGTTTATTTTTACATTATATATTAAATATTAATGTAATTAATATAATTAATTAGGTAAAGTGCATAATTAATTATTAATTTTGTATGTCGACAGAAATTTTTTAATTTTTGACGTACATATTAATTATCACAGTTCTTGATTATTTTATTTTACTTTAAGAATAATTTAAGCGTCGTCGATCAAATATACTGTGCTGTTATAGCCATTGACTTGAGGTCAAGCACTTTATTGTGAGGTGTCGTATCGCTGGCAGCAGGACGGAAGTATCCGAATATTACGAGCGACATTTTCAAAAGATTTACAAAATATCGTTTATGTTATATATATTATTTAGTTTTTAAGTATTTAATTTTTATAAGAAGAAATGCCGAGACAAAAAAGTGCGTTTGCAGCTCGGGAGCGTCTTCTGTCAAGGTACAATATTACAGTAAAATAATATATTATCAATTAAAAAGAAAGAACTTCAAATAGAAGGAAAGATCTGATATATATACAGTACATCCATATTTCTAGAATGATTATGAGAACATCAATAAAGCGAGTAAGTCGTGAGCTTGCTGATATGTATATATGTATATACGTCATATAATAATAATTATACTTACCTTTATTTGAAGAAAATCTAATTTAAAGTCACAACATAAACCAAGCCATCTATTTTAAGACTGAAAGAGTTCATAACGCGCCTCCAATAAGTCACAGTTTAAGAGTACTTTACAAAGAACACATACAAGGCACAATAAGTTGAAGTCAGTATAATATTTTATATTAAAATGCTTTAAAAATACACTAAATGTGTGGTTCAATTTACTTGCTTTGTATATTCATAAACATGCACGCATTTCTGTTTTATATCTTAGTAATATTTTTCATTTCTTAAGATTTCGTTATATATATAAGAATGTTTTAAGAATATTGTTTTGAAACGAACTTGCTGTGTACGTGGTATATTATTTAGCTGGAATTTTAAAACCAACTGTATTACCAAACTATATTTAATAACAAAGTTAAGCGAAATATTTGATATTTACAAATATTTCTTAAAATATTATATCTAATACTAACAAATTGTTAAGGAAATTAATTAAAAACATTCGTTTTTCTCATTCGTTTGAAAACACAAAATGCCTTTATTATATACTTAATATCAATCACATCCAACAACGAGTATACAGCAAATAGTGAGTGCTCCATAAGGTGTATGACAGTGAAGTGACGCTTATCAATATGATTAAATAATGATTGATAACTGCGGCGGCTAATAACAACTACTTGCTTATAGGTGTAAGAAACGCCGCGTCACGGCCGGTGCCGGCGACGCAGTGTAGATGGTGGGCGGCTTTGGGCGGGAAGCGTAGGGCGGTTGACGAGAGAGCTTTATATTAAATATGATAGAAATAATTTAATATACATAGATCAATTATATTGAAAAAAATAATAAGACAAGGATAACGCTTAAAAGAAATGTGATAGAGGACGAGGACGCGAGAACGCGAGGAAATACTCGTTGGTATCTATGTCCTAAGTAAGATAAAATAAGATATTTCCTAACTAGAGATAAGTGAAACGAGAATCGAAATGTGACGACGAAAGACGCTCCTATTAAGCGGAGATGGATAAATAACTTGTAAGGAAAAAAAGATTCAGAGATTTCGGGTTGAAATATACGCATCAATATAGGAGTGTCCTCGAAGACAATTCATCGAAATCGACTTGCGATTTCGATGAATTGTCTTCGAGGACTTCGATTTAATAGGAACGTCTTTCGTCGTCACGTTTCGATTCTCGTTTCACTTATCTCTAGTTAGGAAATATCTTATCTTATCTTACTTAGTACATAGATAACAACGAGTATTTCAGCAAGCAACCAACATCTTACTGGAGTTTATAGCCAATCTAGTGTAGCTATGTTAATAGGAAGGAATATATAAGACATGAGTTCATCTGTTATATACCATCTCTGTATAAAGATGCGATGCCGAATGAGAGTCACGATCTCGTTATTTTATCAGAGACACACCTCAATGATAACGTCGTTAGTTTTCAATCTCATCTGCCGGCTTAGAGTAATATATTTCCCTCGAAGTAAACCGTTTGAATATGTTAGTGGATGCTGGATGTTACATGAGTTGTCGTTTTTTTAATATACCTTATTGTATTGTTTGTGTTAACAAAAATGTCAACATTTAATAAAATAGATGTAATATGATAAATTTAGATGTGAAATAGCGCAAGCACTATTTATATTAAATAAATAATAGCATAGATACCTACATTTATCTTACTACAGTAGGCAATATCTAATGAGGTAAAGTAAGATCCAAGTTTCCTTGTATCTTACATTAAATTAACTCACTTTAGATTTGTTACTCAAAGCTTATTCTGAGCTAATCCAGCACAAAATCGTGTTCGATACTGAGAGTATTTCCAATAATTGGTAATCCGGGTTCAGGATTTAACGGGACGGGTTTAACGGAAAATTAATATTTAGACCAATTACGGTCACCTATATATTATTTGAACTATTTGTTCTTATTATAAAAGCAATATCAGCCTTATTAAGTAGATTAGTGTATATTTTAGGAAATGTACACAAAAATAATAATATTAAAACAACACGTAATTTGATTTTGAATGTACTTTAAGACTTAGTTTTATATTATTAATATTTTAAACGAACTAAACTATTATAAATATTATTTTATGATTTTTAAAGTGTTAATCCACACTGAGGACAGAAAGAATTGCACGGTTCGCAGGAGGGCGCGGGCAGGTGCGCGGGAGTCCCGCTGCGTTCAAATTTTTAGGTTTTCTTTAAGTATTTTTTAAACTATATTATTTTATAAGGTAGTATGAAGTAATATTTTTAAAATTGAAATATTATTTAAATTTCCTTTATTCTAAAATGTGTGAGTTCACAAAAAAAATTTAAAGCGAATGTAATAAAAAGCTCGGTCTCAGTATTCTCACCGGTCATTGTCTGCATCGCACGCTATATTGAAATAAACATCAGGGCGGTAGCATCCCGTCGCGCTTGGAAAGAAACCTGTACACTTTGCCGCCGTTGCGGTGTTATATATTATTTATTATTATCGTTATTTGCATTGTACACATGTATATCACAATTGGTAATAAGTAGGTCACAAAATGTTAATCTTTTCCTTTTTACTGATTTTTTTCTTCAATTTCAATATCCTTTTTAATTTCTCCAATTGGTATGTTAGTATACCGAGATATGGTCGTATCGCAGTTTATCGCTGTGGCGGTAGCGGATACAGACGGGCAGAGGTAGGGCGGTCAGTCGGCGCTATCAGTAATTGTGACTATAAACTTATCAATGACGCACAGTTACTGTGCGATTGTAGTGATTTGTAGGGCGAGTAGTGCAAGTAGTGGATGTCACGTGATGTCACGTGACGTGAGTATGCGACTGTACGATACTACAATACTATGAGTACGTTATCATGAAATAATATAATTCTACATAAATATGCTTTTAGTGGTATTTCTTTGTTTATTCAAATAGAAAGACTACAAGAGACTTGACTACATTCTTAAAGGCTGTGAAACTTGAGTTTATTTAAAATGCCTTTCAAAAATATCTGCACCGGAAATGACAAATGAGAATTACTTATGAGATATTCAATAATCCGTGTGACACAGCAATTTAATTTACTTGACACCGCGACAACTTTCTTGCAATTTCCCTTCACACTTCACGTCTTTTAATTTTATTAATACGATAAAATGGTAAAGCGTATTATTGTAATAACATGACACGACAAAGGATGATTTTTTGGGCATTTGAGTGTGAGATTCAAAAATTTAATAAGGGAATAAACACGTTTTCACAAAATGTGACGTTTTTGTTATACATGTTAACAAAATCGTCGCCTGCGATATTACTTGCGGGAGTAATGTGATTTGGTGGAATGATAATATGCTTATACACGAGTCAAGGACTCAGTAAGAGAGAAATACCTAGAGGTAAAGTATTAAGAAGAAAATAGAAAAATAATGTTTACTGATTTCTCTAAATTAAAACGTTTTATATAAAAATTATGAACTAACGACCGCCTGTTAAATAGACTAAGTAATACTTTTTGTGTAACTCATGAAACTTTCTCAATTAAGCACTGACCTATATTAGTATCACGACCTACTAATGACCTAAGGACGGATTACTTTTAGTTTCCCTATGTAAGTTATATTTTACTATCATATTGTATTTATACAAGTGCTGTTATATTTTATTATAAGCCCTGACCTATTTGTTACTATCATATATATAGAGACACGTGTCGTAATTATAAGCCTAGAAATTAACTTTCATTTAGATATTTATAAACAAAGATTAGTGCAGAAAATACACACACACTGTAGAAAGATAAGATAAGCTGCAAACGTAATATATCTGAAGCGCTTAATGACAAGTCGGCTCGAGTCTCTTTACTGCATCTACTGTCGCTGATTACCATTTGCTCTTCTAATAAACGGCACCTTAACGAAGATTCAAACAGTTCTGCTTTAATTTTGTTATTTTCACTAATTTTTACGTTTTACTATCAGCAAATTTATTTTTTTTGTGCAAAAGTAATTAGCAGACTAAATAAATATATATGCTTTTATGTTTTCTACTTTTTACTCATTTCCAAAAGAAAATATGAGAGATCTTTTTGTACTTATAGGTTTTCTAACTGTTTATTGAAAAATTAATAAGGAACTTAATAAGCTTTTCAATGTATATACACAACATACAGAACTAACGCAATCTAAATTTATTTAAAAGGGGGTTTGCATTTAATACAGACACTGATTAAGAAATTTAAGAATAATTGTAACTGAATTAAAAAGTTATGTACGAAAAGACGCGTTAGCTCCACCGGAGAGAATCCGGAATATAAATACTTCTACAACTTCGTTACCACTCAAAAGAAAAAATCACTTTACCCCAGCGGCTGTTGTCTACAAACTTGCTCAGATCAGATTTTACAGTACCAATCTTTTTCCTGTTAACTTTTTACAAAGCTGTTGCTTAAAAATTGTTATTAAATAATTCTTAAGTTCTTAAAAGTCGCTTTAATGTCAAAAATTCCCATAAGAGAATAATATTATAGTTTTTCTGCCTACAAAAATAATCTAACATAAGAAATGCATTAACGTAAACTACCTACATTAATAATTGTTTTGCCAATTTGATGATCGCCAATATTTACACCTGCCACATGACATTCATGTAGACAAAAAGACAAAAACCAAATTTGAAGTATCTTTATTAATTAGATTACGAAGCATTATACTTAACGCTGAGCTCGCTACGATATGCTACGACATGCTACAACATGCTAAAACGTGCTACGGTGAGATTAGCAAAATCAGTTCTGTAAAGCTCGTTATACACCCGCTTACACTCTTTGAACTATTTTGTTATAGTAAGCATATAACAAACTTGCTTGTTGTAAATGTGCACACAGAAAGTAAAGTATTATAATAAATTATCTTTCTAATAAATAATAAATAAATTAATAAATCCTTTTTCCTGCACTTAACAAAGCAAGTTTATAAATTGGTAAATTTGATGATAATTCCAGTAGTTATTTTAATTAAGCTTTTATCGTGGAGAGTTGACTGATTTTTGTATATCACCTTTTGAGGCTTAAAGTATTTATGTCGATAAAAGTTCACTTTTATCACTCCATCGTGATGGTAAAACTGCGATCAATATATTCAGTGAAGTTACATTTTCTATTTAAAAATGCATTCTATTTAAGAACATTTAAATGAAGATATAATTCGTCAAACAGCCACAAAAAGTTATTCATACTAATTTATGACCACTTAAGAAGTACTTTCGCTTCCTTTATTCATTTATATTTCAGAATATTTTATAGCACGTAAATAGATTTGTGATTTCGATTTGACTATGATTTTACAAATATAAATAGTTATTTGAACTTTACTGAAATGTATACGAGATATTTAAAATTATTTGTGTCTTTCATTAACTCGGATTCGGATTAGCTCGGCCTAACGGTCCGAGCTAATCTGCGGAACAGGTCAACTGTTTTAGATCTATATTTACTGAGACAAATATTAGGGAGTTTGCTGCGCGGGAGCGTCTTCTGTCAAAATGGAATGGTATATAAAAAAATATTATTATCTCAAAAGAAATAAATTCGAAAACATCGACAACGCAGAGTAATGTATATACATAATATAATAATTTTACTTGCCTTTACAAATAAAATATAAATAAAAGTCAGGAGGTAAGCCACGCCATATGTTTAAGAGTTCATAACGTGCCTCCGCGCTCGATAAATCACTGTTAGAGAATATTTTACAAAAACTCATACAAGGTGCAACATAATATTGCGAGTAATTACTATTTGGTTTTGTTCTGGAAAATATTTATTCAATACAATCTTGCCTTTGCATTTGTAATGTATGAACAGACAGATATATGATTTTTTTTATTTATTTTCGAGTTCTCTTTTTTAGTAATAGGTTTATAAATGTGTTTTTTATAAAAATGAAAAATTGCCTTCATATAATTTAAGAGCTTTAATTTAATATGATATTATAGTATCGTAACACATTAGTATTTTATACATACACTAGCTGACCCGTGCCCACTTCGTTGGGCATAATCTTAATAATATTTTTTTAGTACAGAGTGTTATGTTTTAATTTCTAACTGCCTAAAGGTGAGTTATACGTAGGTATAGTTTGTATTTGCATGCTAATACAAAATT
Source organism: Dione vanillae (assembly GCA_037178615.1). Taxonomy (NCBI): domain Eukaryota; kingdom Metazoa; phylum Arthropoda; class Insecta; order Lepidoptera; family Nymphalidae; genus Dione; species Dione vanillae. Next base: position 50,749 of record JAZFAU010000448.1, on the reverse strand, counting down.
CGAAAGTAACTCTGTCCGAAAGAAAAAAACACCTTTTCTGCGGGATTTGCAATAAACGAATTCCATGAGTACCAAGTGATGGGAAAAATTACTCTGGTTATGGTAATTTTAACTGTTCAAAATTTCTCTGTAAACTGTATTGGTCTCTGTAACTGTATGTTACCATTTGGAAGTAAAATATATTGTCTATCAAGAGATCCAACCCGAGATAAGCCAACATATAACTGTCCATGGGAAAGACACGGCTTTCTCATGTCAATGCCCACCACCAAGAAAATGTTTGACCTTGGGACTTGTTAATAGTGAGGGCAAAAGAGATCTTCACTAAAAACTGTACCCTTTTAAACGGTATGGGTAAATCAGTGGGAATCATGGGTATATAATAATTAATAGGAATACATAAGAGAATACACATGTTTCACTCCATTATACGGCCTCCAACTCTAAATATAAGTTAACTCCTGTTTAGCACGTTGTGGACTACAACTTACATTACTTTTTACCTAAGTTACAATGGCCTATTGTCAACTACTCATGACCAATTAGAAAGTAACGTTTTTCCCGATGCAAGGCCGTTAGTCGTTGAGGAGTTGTTCTGGAACTCCATCATCAGCTAGACTTCATCATATGCATGTTGACTAATATCAATTGCTTAGCGATTATGTTAAAGAAATAGAACCAAACCCGTAAAACAGTTACTTATTATTAAGTTCTCATGACCATTTGTGGTCTTCATCAACAGTTCCACTTCATCAAATGTTATTTTTCGTGAGAAAATGACCAAGATTCTTTAAAAAAAACCGAAATCACTATAGGTGTGCCTATAAAATTTAAGGAGTTCCCTCGTTTTCAGGATCCCATCACCAGATTTTGATTTTTTATATAGCCTATGACACTCAGCAATAATGTAGCTTTCTATTGGTGAAAAAATTTTTAAAATCGGTTCAGTAGATCCCGAGATTACCCCTTACAATTTACAAACACACAAACTTTACCTCTTTATATAATAGTATAGATATAGATATAGATATACATACTTTTTTTTGTTTATCTTAAAAATATTCCTTTTTGTTTAGAATGCACAAGGACCTTTTAAGAATATTGTTTCAAAACGCATTTACAGTTTATGTACGTGTAGTAGGCGTAGCAGTACCGTGCATTGCAAACTTTATTTCTACTTAAAACTATGCGTATTCTGTATACAAGTGCTACAAATTTTTCTTGCTAGTGCTCTTCAGTCGCTTGCTCTGTCGCAAGCTCGGCCAAAGACCCAAGAGCTAAGCTAACCCGACACTATACCGAAGATTTTCACGACATCAGCCTATGCGAGATTAGGATGGCCCTTAAACAACTTAAAAACAACAAGGCGCCATGTGAAGACGGAATCACATCAGAGCTTCTAAAAGTGGGTGGAACACCGATACTTAAAGTCCTTCAGAGGCTCTTTAATTCCATCATAAACGAATGCAAGACGCCAAAAACATGGAACAGGAGCGTGGTGGTCTTCTTCTTCAAAAAGGGCGACAAAAGTCTATTGAAGAACTACCGACCCATCTCGCTGCTGAGCCATGTTTACAAGTTGTTTTCGAGAGTCATCACGAATCGTCGCGAAAGTAGGTTTGATGACTTTCAGCCTCCCGAACAAGCCGGTTTCTGTGAAGGCTTTAGTACCGTAGACCACATCCACACGCTGCGGTAGATTTTACAGAAGACCGAAGAGTGTAATCTGCCATTATGCTTAGCGCTTGTGGACTACGAAAAAGCCTTTGATTCGATCGAGACTTGGGCGGTGCTTTAATTTCTGCAACGATGCCATATTGATTATCAGTATATCGAGTTGCTGAAGTATTTATACAAGAACGCCACTATATCGGTTTGAGTGCAGGAGCAATGTACCAAGGTGATTCCGCAGAAACGTGGTCTCTTACTATGGGCCTCATAAAGAAGCTATTTATATTATATTAAATTATACGTGTAACATTTGCTGGTACTCTAGATCGAAAAAAATCAGCTTTATTTATAGTTTGTTTGTACGATTCTCTAAGTTTTCATAATATTTCTAAATCGACGTTGTCCAAGTAATTGTAGCAAAATAGAAAAGTTTTAACTCACAAAGAAATATTCACGTTAATTTGAAAACCTTGGTCATTTTTTATATCAATTTCAAAATACAATACCGCTATTACGAGAAAAAAGAAGTTCTTAGAATAGAATTCTAAGAACTGAAAGTTCTTAGAAAATCAAAAACTAGGCATTCTAGCAAGTTATTAGTTTTATTATAACTTTTCAAAATAGCGTCCATTTACATCAATACATCGCTGCATTCGATGGAACCATTGAGAAAAGCACCTTGTCCACTCGGCCTTAGGGGTCTCTTCAACGGCGTTTTGAAACGCAGCCACTGCTTCTTCGGCGTCCATAAAATGTTTTCCTCGAAGTTTTTCTTTTATTTTCGGAAATAAATAAAAATCGCAGGGTGCGAGGTCGGGGCTATACGGCGGGTGACCCAGTAATTCCACGTCTAAGGTCGCCAAATAGTCGATCGTTTGCCTGACGGTGTGCGACGAGGCATTGTCGTGATGAAGGAGGATCCTGCTGCGAGGTCGTTTCTGTCGAACTTTTTCCAAGACAAGGGGCAAACAGTTGTTAGTGTACCACTCTGCATTAACCGTTTTCTGATCCTCTAAGACAACTGTCGCGTAATGACCTGTCTTTCCGAAGAACGAGGCCACAATCTTTTTTCCAACACTTCGACCTCTCTTCACTTTAGTTGGCATCTCTTCGGAAGGAAACACCCACTGAGCAGACTGTCTTTTGGTTTCTGGATCATAACAGTAAATCCAGCTTTCGTCATCCGTTAGTATGTCGAACACAGCATTTGAGTCACCTCCGTTAAATTTTTGGATCATTTCTCGGCACCAATCAACACGGCGGAGTTTTTGAGCCTCGGTCAAATTATGCGGTATCCAGCGGGCACAAAGCTTCCTGACCGCTAAATGTTCATGGAGGATTTTGTGCACTTGACTCATACCTATGCCTAGACTTGTCCGAATCTGCTGATAGGTCACTCTTTTGTCAGTCTCTATCATACGCCGCACAACACTGATATTATCTTCAGTCGTCGCTGTAGAAGGCCGTCCCTCACGCAAATCATCGGTGAGATTAGTTCGACTACGTTTGAATTCATTAAACCAGTTGTAAACTGTGGCACGAGATGGGGCTTCATCGTGAAAAGCCAATCGAAATCTATTATAACTTTCTTGTTGACTTATATGACATTGAAAGTCATAAAAAATCATTGCACGAAAATTTTCTCGGCTTAAATTCATTCTGACGTGCACAGACAATTTTCAATTTGCCGCCAAATCGTAAAACAAATGACAAACGAATGAAATGTATACTCAATATTATTAGTAAAGAGTTCTATTTTTAAAATTTAAACTTATTTTTTTAATATAATGCTTTTAAGTTGCCAGTTCTAAAAACTTTCAGTTTTGCCCTCGTAACGCACATAAACTTTTAGTATTTTATTAAATGGACAACAACATGGACCAACGTAACGTATCGGCAATTTGTGACGAACCTGACCTCGACCGTAAAGAAAACCGTAAAATATTTTTATCTTAAACACATCAATGTTACGTCTACTACGTGTTCGTTATTGTATAGTGAAATAATTTAGTAAATATTTAATACGTTAGTATTACGTACAAAAACACTGGAGGTTAAAGTAGTGTAGATAAATGTGATATTGAATGTAATATATAACTTAAAGAAAGGAGAAGATGGAGTGTTCCAACACTAGGTCGCTCTCTGCTTATTGCCTTCATCATTAAAAGTAAGAATTAGACTAAACATTAAGAATGTATAAATAAATTAGCGATTTAGCAGATTCCGCCCACTTGATTAATGTTCTCTTGTTTATTCTAATATGCATTCACTATACATTTTAAAAATCCAATGAAATAGAATGTTTTTAAGCTTTAAGTGAAATTTACTTAATACAATTGCAAAAACTGTATTTGAACCAGTTGTCATTCCTAGCGTATCGTGTACACTTAGATATGGACAAAAAATGTTTAGATAAAAAAATGTTTTAGATCTCTTTGTGTTCTATTCTGTTCATAAATGTTTGTAGATACTTTTTTAAAATGTCTTATACAGATATGGATTTATTTTGTCTTTCATAGAGAATTATTAGACATAGAGTCCTATTGAAGCGTTTGACTTGACGTAATATTTCAAGCTGATGATTGCAGTTGAATAGATATTGTTGACCCACTTGCTTTATCTTAGCTACATATATTCACATGCACTTATTAACTGTGTGTACTGTTTATGTCACGCTCACATTTTCAACTGAGTGAGCATGTCTATATACATTGACAATAAAAATAGGTATCTCCGTTGAAATATTCAAGATTCGTATAGTTTTCAAACTTAAAGTTAGCCGAAGCTGGTTCTAAATTTAAATGAATTTTTTTCTTATTATATTACGCCAATTTCAAATAATGTAAAATTGTTCAATAATTTAGTATTGAAATTTTATTAAATATATTAACGGTAAAATGCAATAAAACAATAAAGATAAATTCAGAAATGGAAATTTAATTTCAAAGTTTCAAAGACAGAGTAGCATCCGGAAAGCCGCGTGCCGCGTGTGGAATACATATCGTTCCATCTCGCCGCACCGTTGAGATGAAACCGACTTAATATATTCAATTTGCATACTTCAAATTTGAATGTTGCCGAATTCAACAAGATCAAGTATTGAATTTATTGGATAATATTTGTGAAGTATGTACGTCCTAATGTGCTACATTTGATTTAGATATTGAAGTTCTACTATTCTTTTTATAACATGTTTAACATTATTGGCTGTGTATGTTGACGTCGTGACAGTAAAACTAACAAGCAATCCATTATATACACATATTTTTGTTATTGCAATAAATGTACTGCTTGTGGTTACAAATACTCTTTGAGTTAGACTACATAACCAATCATACATTTTTCTACTAACTTTGCCTTAATACGACTTGTACGTGCTTTGTAGAGGTTTGATTGTAGCGGCGTAGCATTGAGAATGCAACGCACTGCTACGAGCTGCTACGAGCGTAGTACATATTGTTGTGCCGAGCTTTATTGCCCGCGTGCCGTGTTCTTAATAACTCCACTGTGTGGATCATGTATACTGCCTTTTTATTGCTTTGACTCTGAATGTGCGAATAAACTACGGAGACGGAGAAAGATTTTAAAAAACGCCAAAATATTTTAGTTATAAAATGTTTACTACTTGCCTACAAGAACGTTTTTAAATTTAACATTTATTTATTATGTTATGTTTAACGTTTTATGTACCATTGAGTATAAATAGCTTTTTTTATTGTAGGTCTAATATTTCAGCTCAGAAAACCTCGTTGAAAAAAAGTGAACTTAATTCAATAAAGCTCAAAAATATTTTAGAACTACTAAGAAATTTAAAACAAAAATATTATTTTCCAGAGACTTTATATGAGAATGACATCTGGATCATGCTGTGTTGAGAAGAGTAATCTCAACAAACGACCAGGAAACCAGACTTACAAATGGACAACAAAATGATCTTACAAGGGTTCACATTTTTTATTTTGATGATTTAATAAAGTTAATTACGAATCTCGAGCCCAAGGCGCCATTTCCGGAGGCTGTCATTACTTGTGTCTGGTGTGACAGATTCCCTCTTCTACTAGTATTATGTCATACACAGTTCTTTTACTCATAACTTAGGCGAAATGGCTGCAGTTGTAGCTAGAATAATTTGATCTATAATGTACTGTCGACTTAGTGTTGGAAGTTCCTTTTAGAATAAGCTTTAACGTAGCTCTAACTGTCGCTTTGGAAATCGTTAAGTAGGAACTAAACCCACAAACCTTTGCGATTAGATATAACCGGTGCGCCACGACGGTCCTCGTAAAAATATTTTGTATTATTTTATTGGCAATCAATTGCAATTATTCAATTTATTATAAATTAGAAAATGTGATTGTGTAAGTTGTGTAAGGCTGACGCTTCTCAGAATTAGGTTTTATCAGCTTTCAATTATTAGCTTATTGCGAATTTCTGATGAAATACTTTAATATGATGATAGATATCGGAAAATCTACTTAATTTATGAAAATTCAGAAATCTATTGATTAAAGTAGTAATAATTGAAGTTATAAGTAAACAAGCACTCCTTCAGTGCACTTGTCACTCCACACTTCCTCGAGAACCTATCATAACATTTCTTGGATTATTTTATAACTATAATATATAATTACTATAAATACAAGTAAAATTTTAAAGTATCATACACAGATATGGACGAAAAAACGACGACTCATATATTTATTGGAAATAATAATTATATGTAAAATATTTTTGAAGAGAAGGACATTGTATCGTTTATATATATATATATATATATATATATATATATATATATATATATATATATATATATATATATATATATATATATATATATATATATATATATGTTTTACACGAATCTAAAAACAATACAAATAAATAAATAGAACAACATTTATAAGTTTTTTATAATGATGTGTAGTATTGAGTGATTTTTTTATTATGAGCACTTTTTTGCCCTTGTGTTTATTTGATATATTGATCGCTTAAATCATAATTTAACATAACAACTTCTCTTGTATAAAATATTTTCATTCGTTAGCAAATTATGTTATTGACAAAAGGGGCTTCTCGACGTTAAAGTACCTTCTCAGGGCAATTCACTATACTTAGCATTGTCTAACTCGTGTTGACATATCAATGTAAAGTGAAACGTTAATTACTCAGGATCAGCAATTTAATTAAATTATTTATATCGCAAACACTCTCCTAGTGAATATCAAAGCAAAACAAAACTCAACTCTTTGCTCAGTCTTCAGCTTCCTTAGCGAAATCTATTGAGGACGAACATTAACTACTTCTGCTAATTTAAACAAACTTAATACTTTTTTTTTATAGCTTCACGCTTTTATCCTGCATATTGCAGAGTAGGCAGAGGGAACTGCAGGAACCATATGAACCTAGTGTTAAGACACTCATTTGCTAAGTCCCTGTTTTCTCCGTCCCTGCTTTCCGCCTTACTCGGGGCACTGCGTGTTGAGTGGCGAAATTAAACGCCGCGCTTTGCCTAGTTTCCAGAGTGAAGAAAATGGAAATAGAAAAATTCCGAGTGGGAATCGAACCCTCAAACCTTCGCGTTTACAGGCAGATACTTACGCCTCTGTGCCACGATGGTCCTCTACTAAATACTTCGTGTATAGAAAAAATATGATATTATATAAGTGGACAAAAAAGTCTATATTCACTTACTATCTGTCCACTGCTTGTTCACTCGAAGATCGTTTGTCAAAATTTTGTAATTTGCTTAGAAAGGATCGTCTCCGAGCTACGCTTCACGACAACCTTTAGGGATCTGGAGGAGGTGACCCGACGTCACCAGTAATTTGTTAGATGACGTTTACAAATAATATGACAAACTAAAGAAATTTTGGAAAAAAATATATCAAAATCTTTTGTCAGAATTTTTGTTAACACACACCAAAATCGTCACTTTATATATTATTTAAGCCATACTTCTTTGAACGTGATCTATGTCAGTTCAAAAGTTAGTTAATGTTTTAAAGTATACACTTTCTTGTTAAAATTGAGGTTTGGCCTTTTTTTTTAATTTTTATTTCAACTTTAAATTAGAATGGTAGATTCTTTTGATGCTAAAATTGAAAAAAGTCGTGAAGTTAAATTAAACCAAGCAACAGATGACAGTCAACGGCAACAACTACTGCGGGACGAACTTGTTTTGAAGCCAGTAGTAATTATATTTCCATGTATTATAAATATTTATACTTTATAAATATACTAAATAAATAAAAAAATAAATTACAGAATTTATTTCTATTAATTTATATAAATATTTTGTCCTAGATAACAAAGATATTAATTTCTCGTACTATCAACGTTTTTGTTACCACTCCTTAAACATGAAATAGAAATTTCAAAGTCGACTTCCTATCTATTTATTTATTTTCATATTTAACGATAATATTTAGTGTATCTGTGCACTTGTTATGTCAACATTTGGTAACACTGTAATATATGTACCTGTATATTTGAGTAATTGTGGCAGCACTGTCCATAATGACGTTTAATTATTAAATTTTGAAGATATTTAAATGGACTATATAATTTTCTCAATAATTGTGATATATCTTATAAGTTATCAGAGGTTCATGTCTCTAACAGAACAGGGACTCAGGGGGTTCCCCTAGTAATTATAATTGTTGTTTCAATACTATTTATTTACTATGAAAATATGGACATAAATGATATTAATTTAACAAGTGTAGTTCGATTTGCATCCTACCAGTAAAGAAGATATCAGTCGCTGTCACATCAGAGCGACGAAATTAAGGAAAAGGTTGATTTGTAAAGGAGAGTCAAACTTACAACCGTCGCTGTCGTAATAAGTACTCTCTTCCACTGCGACGAAATGACCTCTATTTATTCATATTTGTCGCATCCCCATATCGCTACAAACTCAGGTGTTTAATCACAATATGACTGTAATCACTTTATTGCCTATAAAGTGGCCCTTCGCGGAACGATGGCTTATACTCCGCTCGTTTATCTTTACATAATGTTTATGACTTTGTATAGTATTAAATTACTATTATTATAATTTCTACACGATTATTATTAAATTAAAGTAATTTAGTTTGTTAATTTTAAAATAAAAATACTCTCTAAGAGTGTTATGTGAAATATTTATTTGTACCTGCTACTGTTGTAACATTATAAATTGTATTAGTTTAGTAAGGCACTTTACTCTCCACTGTTCAATGTGTATCGATAGAACGCAAACGAGCTTTGTTTTGTTTCTAAATCAAAGAAATAAACAATATCATTCTCCCCGAGGACAATACGAAGAGGAAAATTCATGCGATGTCGTAGCAAGGGCGGGCGGAGTGACGAACGGAACGGCGACTTATTTCATTCCGGAAGGAATTTATATGCGATAGATCCTGTTTTTTCTTTTGTATTCGGACCAATATATCTCTTGTGATGTTATTATATTATTATTATATTATATTAATATTGCAAGAGAGAGAGCTTTGGGTTATATATTTTTGTTAAGGATTACATGGTCAGTAATTACTTATGATTGCGATACAATTAAATTTGATCAGTAAAAGATCTACAAGACCATTCGTTCGAGTAAATAGTTAACGTGAAGCTCCGAGTTGAAAGAAAGTTTGGTCAGTGCGAAATTCTCTCGTCGCTACGTCGAGGTCAAATTAAATGAACTTCGAGGATCCTTTCTGTAGAGAACATTTTGTATTTTTGTTATAGTTCACACTTCAGTTCTAGTACCAATTACATCAACCTTGACTCACTACACTATAAACAATCTTAGAAATACTATACATAATAAATAATATATATTAAAATAAAGCATTAAAATTCACAAAGATTTCAATTTATATTTACTTAATTACTAAATAATTTAGTAAATTACGAGACTGATAAAAAAGTTAAACTGCTACTTCTGTCAAGTAAAGTTTTATCACAACGCTTTCTCACCACTATTATCATCATAAAATATTTGATATTATAAGTATGAACTAATACAACGAGTAACGCGTCTATTTCGTATTACTGAGACTTCAAGACGCAGGCTATTATCATGATTTTAAAAATTTATTTATATTGAAGCAATCAAACACAAAAAGTAAAAATAACTAAAAACACAAGTCAAGCAGTGACATTGGTGCAAAAGAAAGTTGACAATAATACATGTAAAGTAATTCTAAGACTGCGTTTCACAATTTCCAAGTAAATTTGCATTGATTTTTAGCGTATCTGAAAGGTAGTGAAGTAACTTCGACACTCAGATATCGCAAGGCTGAGTGCTTCAATAAAGCTCCAGTCCTTTAGCGCTAACGTTGTATGGAAGTCATATGACGGCACTTCAAACTGAGTTTAAAACTGTATTGTATTTGAATTTAATTTAAATAGAGCTTCTGAAATTAGTTCGATTTATCTTTACGTTTTCTATGTATTATCAAGTATTGCTGCAGTTCAGACGACTGCCTGTAACTTTGAATTAGTAGTAGATCACTTAATTGAACAAAATATGAGAAATTGATGTTTCCAGACCTCCTACAGCACATATTTCAAATAATTTTAAATAAATCATTTGAAATAAATAAACTTGTTAATGAAGCAGAAAAAATCATCATAAAATAATACACTAAAAAAGTCACCAAGAGAGCGAATGTAAAAGCTTGATGGCAATTAAAAGAGTCTTTAGACAACTTGAGTATTGTCACTTCTAGTTAATTTACTCATCATTGGTTTTTCAACAAGTTTAGTCTACAGCTTCAATAACGATTGTCTTAAGATGCATCTCGTAGTTCCGGAGCCAGATTTACAAGGAGTGTCTAGTTAGTTAATAAAGTTTGCTGACATTTGATGAGGTGTCTGTGTTAGAAAGAGTTTTATTTAATTTTTTTTAATGCAAATGGAATGATATATGTATAAGACCTTTGTGGTGCAGTCGTCTATTTATTTACTTGTAATCGTATTTTATATAAGAAAGTGGGAAAAGTAATCATCATATTTTTATAATAAGATAAATTAAAGCAACTTCAATGTATTGCACTATGAAATGTAAAGTCTCCCTTGAGAGGTTAGATGAAACTACGCCTCTCAAAGCAGTTACAGGGTCTTTACATTTTCTTAATCAATCAACAATATGTTGTCTTTAATATATCGTTTAAAGTCGTCATTTGAGCTTCCGAGGTTCCTTAAATTGATAGCTGTACTTTTTAATTATTTTATTTTTATTTGTAGTTTTTTGGATATTTTACTTTTTCTTTTATGATAAAGCTATTATTAATCTATAAACTATGAATATAAAATCACAACATTTGGTTTGTTAGTAAATCGTTTTTAGTGCTTCTCTACAACGTAAGATGACAAAACGTACCTCCATACTAACTAATTAAGAAGAAAATAATTTAATTAATAGCAAAAACTCGATTCATGATTTAACCCCACAACCACTGTGGCACTTTATAACCGACGATGACGTCACTTGCGTCACGATGACGTCGAAATATTTTTATGCACTCATATACCGTTTTATGAGTTGTCTTTATGTGATGAAGACGCTTAGTGTGGCGCCGGAGGAGAGCGTCGTAAAATATTCTTCTTAAAATGCGTTTTTATATGAGGTTTTAAGAAATAATGCAAAGCATATTTCATTGTATTTTAAAATATTTTTTATTGTAATCTAATATTTAGAGATGCCTGGTGAGCTATAATGCACAAAAAGGTAATAGGCATAGAGTACAAATAGAGAAATGACATAAGATTTTTGCTTGCTGTACAAGCATCTAAATTATCTAAATCAGTTGATAAAGTTATATATAAGTAAATACGAAAACGGTAGTTGAAGCGGCGCTGAGCGCGACTCAGTGCGAAGAGTGTGTAGTACGTGTAAGAGTATAGCGAGCAAAGCTAATGTTATTATAGAAGTAAGTTCAAATTGAATGAATAATAAACAGAAACTTCATTTATATAATCGATACTAACCGAATCCAGTAATTGAGGAGGAACCAATTAAACTGTTTCACTAAAAGCCAATTTCCCGGCGCAGCGGACTGGAAATAAGGAAGTCCCTAGAAACAATTTGGAATTACGAGATTCGTTAAAGGGATCACAATTTTTCAACAATTTTATCTAGATATGAGATTTCACGTTAAGTCCGTCACTTTACTCTAAACGTGACTTGTGGGTTCAATTTCCACTTGAGGAATCAAATTATGATATTTCCTGCACGTTGCACGAAAGTTGGTGTTTTTGTACTATTATTATTTTCCCCTCTCTATCTGTTACGCGAATATTAATTTATTTATAAAATAATAAAATATAAAATGTAAGCGTTTATATTCTAAAATATCTTTTTATTAAAACATTGTGGCTGTTCTTATTTTCATTGGACTTCACTAACGAATTGATAATATCAATATCTAAAATTAACAACTCTTGAAAATTTGCCTTGCCTACAAGATGTTGAAGCTACGCTTAGTGCTGCACTTGTTTTTTATGCTTTTGTTTACATTACACTTAAGTGCATGATTTTTGATAAGAAATATGGAGAGAGGATTATTACAACTTATCAACATGTCTCCGCCTACAATATATCATCTGAGCTTTCCATAACTAAATAATAATTGTACCAGACCAGAGACCTTTTAACAATATAGCATTTTGAGATAAAATAAATTTTTCAAAGGAATATTTGGGTGGAATACTTGTTGGAATATTTTAGATATTATTATAAATTATATACACATAAAGAGTGTACTGACCTGTTGACATCTTATTGCCCCTCAGAATGCTTTTTATAGAGCAATACAAGCGATAAACCAACAGATAATACAAAATATTATAAAAACAAAACTGTAGGTATATGCTTTGTGGTCGCCTCTGAATCGATTCATCAATTACGGTCGACGGCGGGCGCTGCTCGGAATTTTCGAAGGGAATTTTCACTGAGTAGATTATATTTATACCCTCACAGTGTCACTTGCATAGTGCATTGTGGCGGTTATGGCGATGGAGAAGATGTAATATATTGTTTGACGTGAAATAACTAAATTAGATGCATGGTTGAAGCTTCACATTCCTGAGGATAAATACTGGTCTGTTGCAACTCGCAACTTCATTTTTGTACAGCATAAGACTTATAAATTTAAGACCAATATATAGGGACCATTATACAGTATACGTGTCTATTTGTGTGTATGTGTAAGCTTAACCGGATACTGTTATAATATTTTTAATCTTTTAGTTTATCTCGTTTCTGTTTACGGAATTTGAAACATTTCTTAAAAACGGACGTGGCATAAAAGTAAAACATATCTGCATCTTTTTAGAAAATTTGTACAAGCGTAATCTAATACAAGTAAATCAACTTTTAAAAATCCTAATTTATATAAATACAGCCTTCTGTAAAAAATTATATAAATTTCGTTATTTAAACGTCAATTGTCAATTCAAATTATCTAAATTTTTTTAAGCACGGTCGAGTCGCTACTTTCAACGGATTTGATATTTCAACAGGAATCATATTGAAATTATATTGAAACAAGCTGAGTTTTTTTTACAAGCTTTAACAGATTTGTTTTCATATTATATATTCAATAAGATATACAATAAAACAATCCATTCGTTCGCATCGTGATTGTTGAATTTGCAGATTTAACTATATAATTATTATTAAGTATATTATATATAAATATAACATACGTACATAAACTTCAAACACATTTCTTGATTAACGAGGAAGGGACTAGTAAGTGACTATTACTGAGTTGTACACGTTATGTCTTTATTTCAATTAGTGTATAATACAATTGTATGTAAAAAAATACTAGTATTTGTGAAGTCAATTTAGACTGAGTAGTGTGGAAGTTCTTTATTGAGATTAAAAATTATATAGAAACATAATTTTGACGTTTCCAAAAGGCCTACATTGCGCATTTTATAACACTTTTTAATAAAATGTCATGACAAATTTACTTACTTCACGTTGAAGGTTGCCTTATCCGATAACCGTTCAACCGTGGTGGAGATCTGGAAGAGAGACACTTATTTAATAGGAAAATCAACATTGTTACTTAAATTATATACTTAAATTCAATAATTTAAAAGAGTTATTATTTAATGTTTAGATTATCATTTGAGCTCTCCTCAATTACTACTACGGATGTCGATAAGAAAGTCAATATCGTTCATTAACATTTTTTTTTTTTTTAGCTTCACGCTTTATCCCGCACAAGGCAGGGTAGGCAGAGGGAACTGCAGGGACCGCGGGAACCTAATGTTAAGACACTCCGTTGCCTAGTCCCTGCTTTCTCCGTCCCCGCTTTCCGCCGTTTTCGAGGCATTGCGTGTTGAGTGGCGGAACTTTGCGCTTTGCCTAGTTTACCAGAGCGAAGAAAATGGAAATAGAAAAATCCATCTTCCTCGACTGGGGATCGAACCCAGAAACCGTCGCTTTACAGGCAGACGTTGCGCCTCTGCGCCACGACGGTCCTCAACTTCCTTCCGTCCTTCATTAACATCCTTACGCTAATAGCTCTTCCATTGAGTCCCTAAATAATACAATTAAAATATCACTTTAGCAAATTTACGTTAAGTATCAAATTTTAAGAAATTCTGTACTACAGCTTATAATAGTTATTATGAATTTTATTCTTTGTACTAACCTTTTTCCATTATTTTTATACATACGCCGCGGTGAGATAGTCTCAGACTGTATACGATTTGATCCTCACTCGGGGCAGTTATTTTATTTCAGTTTCTTCGGTTGTAATTACAATATATCAGAATATGAGTAAAATTATAAGCTGAGTTTTGACACTACGCTCTCTCTGCGTTTAAATAAAACTTGTCAATATAAAACAGCGTTCCTTTAGTCTCTGTATCGGTATAATGTACAATTATCTATATGCTAATGTAATTCAATTTAAATTCATAATGTATTGCTCTAATAACTCATTATACATTAATAATATATATTTGTATGTGTGTATGTTGTCATAAACGTAATAAATCTATCCTCGCGCCAAAAGAGCGTCTCAGCAGCTGACACGGTCTCGCCCGCGCTGAGAACCTTGCACTATTTATTTAGTTTGTTTTTACTATGATTTATTTTATTTTGCATATTATGAGTTCTTTCTTGACAAGGAGAGTGTTTATTGTTGTATTTATTTTCATGGTCAGTAATTTGTCTTAGTCCCAAAGAAAATGAAAACAATGTATTCTCCCCTTACAGGAATGGAACCACCAACCGTTACATTTAAAGTCAGGCGCAGTCTCTGAGTCACAACAACCTTGGAATTGTGAAGAATAGATAAACTGTACTGTTAAGGCAACTTTCTACATTTTCCGTTCTTTATGTAAAAATGTAAGGATTTGTGCAATAATTTGAATAAATATAATTTGTTTTAAAGCCCCCTTTTAATTGTAAACTAGTAGATGTAATGGATATTTTTACTAAATAATTAGTGACATTTCTGGAAAATAGGATATAGGAAAATAGGATTTGCTAAGTTCAATATTTTCATGTTATTTATGATGTTTATTATTGCATAAATGTAGAAAAAGCTTTGACCAATCACTGCTTATCTTAATATATATGTACATACATATAAAAGTAGTAAAAATTTTATTGGCGCTGCAAATTAGTTCCAAACAGTATCCATTGCGGAAAGTTTACTAAAACTTACATTTTTATTTAAATACGAAACTAAGTTTGTTAATTTCGGTTTATTACAAAGTATAATTAAGCTCTTTAAAAAGTTCTAGAAGGCGAATGACAGTGAAGTGGTTTATAGTTTGTTATAATGAAAATGTTATTTATATTGGCATGGGTCACAGGTTCAAATTCTTTTTGTACTTATTTGTTATTAGAGATTTTTAAATTGCAGTGATTGAGTTGTGTATACCATCAACTTATATTCACACTTCTAAGGCATCTTGAGCGAACAAATGAAATAACTCATTCTCTACGAGTGGAAATCAACCTTACGGACGTTGACAACGCTTCGGATGTTTAAAGGTACACAAACTGACGCTGAGCCGTCATGTTACAAGGACCTCGGATGCAGTGTATATAATAATAGTTAAGTTCATTATAAATACTTGCTAATCATTGAAATTTTACGTCACAGTTAAAATCCTTCAGTCTTACGTGCTGTTATGCGTTTATATTAGTTTGAGCTTACATTTTGGAACACATCTTAAGATTCTTTAAAAAGGTAGCTTTGTATTGTTGGAAAAGTTTACTTGTAAATAATATGTGTAAAGTTGTAATAAGTTATTTCATTAATTCACCATGAAAATTTTCAGAGTCTTTTCAAGAATGCCTTTAGTATAATTTATCGTCTTACGTAGGCGTAGTTCCCGAGTACAATAGTAATACTTTATAACAGAGAGCTAATCTTCATAAAGCTAAAGGTCAAACCTATTTGCTGAACAAAGATATTGCTTATATAAATACCCTTTCATACCAGCTAGTAGCTAGCGTTATTGTTATTTAATTTATTTTTATTATTGGACCAATAATTGAGAGATTAATAAAATATTTTTGTTAAGCTATTTTATAGTTGTTCTATAAATAAATTTAATTAATTGTATGTATTCAGTATTATTCCTTTATATCATTATATAAGTATAGTAGAAAAATTTCTATAAAAGGCAGTATTAGAGTGTAACGTGCTAACCTCTCGACCAGTTATTGATACTTGCAGATTGTCAGGAACAGAGTACCCTCTCACCTGAAGACGTGAGTGTCACTGTAAAGGTTACAGAACTAGAAACGTTAAAGTGACATCCATAACACAACACATAGCACTATCTATTGCTAGCCCACGAACACAATAACATTTCACATTTAAACATTGCTATAAAAGAGATTTGAGCCTGTATGGGAAAAATGCAGTCAATGACGTTCAAATTGAGCTTCGCCGTAGTATTTGACTGTATTCAGTCTTTACTCATTTAGTCTTTGTCGAAAATAGAATTAATAGCAAAAAAGTATCTCAACACATTACAGGTGCACATCAGGTGCATTGTCTGGTGTAGGTCCTAGGGATTTTCCTATTATTTATGTTAATTATTTCATTATTACCATAGATAATAATATTGATCACAAGAAGCTATTATTTCCGTCTTAACATTATATGTACAGTGTTATGCTTGCGTAGTATGATTCTTAAAAACATCCGATGCATTTATGTCAGTAATTTCTTATTTAAAGTAAATCTCTACAACTCACTAACGTCACGTCATTGACATCAATGATTGCTAATGACAATAATTTTGTATTAAATTGAGTGCAAATTTCATTTAACGCTGCGGTCGTTATAAATGGCTAGTTAGCAATTGAAATTGGCACTTTTTTGTGTGTGCGTATAATATATGTATGTATCATGCATACATAAAATATGTTTATGATATATTATATGTATAAATAAATGTATGTATGTATATATGTGTTATATTACCCACATACATACATAACTGGACCGACCGCGTTAGTTGCTCCTTATTAATTATCTTGATATTAAATGTATGTACGCGCGGAACGTTGACTGACATATTAGCCTGTCCGTCCGTCCGGGCGGAGGACGGATCATCTGCTGGAAGGAGCTACTAGTTACTTACTACTAGATACTTTTAGTATTTAAAATTTGTACATAAAATACAAATTAGTGGTAAGACCGCCATTGTACATAACGTATAATATGTTATTATTGTTATTAAGTTATTAAAAACGTAACTATGTTGGTAGCCATAACATAACGTAACGTAGTGGTAACCGTAGTGGGAGTCGTCTCTGTGGACGCTTTCACTATTGCCCAAGCATTTTAACAGTCTAATGCTAGTATTATTTGTGTCCTGAGTACTGTGTGAAATTGGAGCAAGCTGTTTATAATCAAATGAATAATGATATATTCATTATTGACAGTTTCTTTTTATTAATACGCTTTTATTAGTTTTACTTGTAACTAAGTAACTCTCCTTGCACTGAGAGACCGTGGCTTATATAAGTTGTCAGTATATAGAACTAGCGCATGAGTCTCGTTAGCTGAGTGGTCTGAGGTGTGGAATTACAGTGATTTTTTTGCAGTGACTTTATATGCTGTGGTCGTGGGTTCGAATCCCGTCCGTACCAGTGAAAAATATTGTTTTTTAGTCTATTTTTATTTGATTTTTATTTATTTTCATTTCATTCACTAGTAAAAAAAAAAAACAAGAAATTAATAAAAAAAAATAATAATAATGTACCACATTGAAATAAAAAATAAACATAATTAAAAAAAACTAAAAACACGCTTTTTAAGTATAGCAAACTAAAAAGTAAACAATAATTCTTCAAACAGTAATGATAGAAAAACACTAACATTATTGTGAAAAAGCGTGGGGCGCTTTGTGCCATATTTTCGTATATTAAGCAACTAAAACTATATACTACATATTTATAGAGATTCGAGTATGAAGGGAAAGGGAAAAAGAATGATTAACTCAATAGGAAAATTTCTTAAAATATTTCAATCTACTTCCATTGCAACTTTGATTTACTAAAGCACACGCTTCAATACAATATGACGATTGGCGTCATCAATGCAACGCAGCCAGCATTTACGTGTCTATTATCCTTATTCCAGTACTAGGAGAGCTTTTTGCTCTAAAAGCAATATGAATATAAAAGTAATGGAACATTGTGCATAAAAGAAGAAGTTTCCTATTTTGTAGGGTACAAATAAATCCTTCTCTTATAACAAAATGTTAAGATGAAATCACAAAATGAGTAAGTAAATTAAAGTTTAATTAAGCTCAGCGTTACGAGACAAAGGAGAGTATATAATGGGAAATGCATAAGTGAGGAATGTCAAATGTTAATTTACATGTGCTCTCGTTCCAGTCTCAGTGCTACTTATAAAAGCTCTACGTGAAGTTAGAGTTCATTTATAAATAATTTTAAGAAAGATACATTTAGTGACTGGGGCATCGTCGTATAGTCGAGCAGTTCTCCGAAGGTTTCTGACTTGGACTTGCCACATATAACAAAATGCAATACTAGGTTATGCATACATTATTATTACAAGAGATGGCTAGTAGAGAGCAGAGTGACTTAAGACTAAATTTTGTTACTTAAATAAGACTACTTTTAAAATCGATGCAGAAAATTTAACAGTTGCCATCTCCGTCCATTTATGACCAAGGATTTATTATGCTTATGTAGTCCAAGTAGAGATGGACGGCGGCGGAGGCAGAGTCGGCATTCTGTGTGTTTTGTTTCATGTAATGAACAAATATTATTTTGATAAAAAAAGATGTTATTTTTCTTTCGACATTAATGAAAATATTATACAAAATAATATCAAAACAAAAATATTGCTCAATTATTTATTTTACAAGGTGATGCAAAAGCATTAATATGTTATATATATATATATATATATATATATATATATATATATATATATATATATATATATATATATATATATATATATATATATATATATATATATATATATATATATATATATATATATATATATATATATATATATATATATATATATATATATATATATATTTATATATATATATATATATATATATATATATATATATATATATATATATATATATATATATATATATATATATATATATATATATATATATATATATATATATATATATATATATATATATATATATATATTATTTCATATATATTTAGAAAAATTGTGTTATTATTTAAGAGAAAGTATTTTTATGTAAAATTACTTTATAGTTTATTCATCGCCTAAAATAAGTTTTTCATCGCCTAAAATAACGTGATCATTTAAGAATAAAACCACATTAGTTCCCTAGTCCATGTTCTTTGAACTGTACTAATGTCCTCTAGAGTTAGGTGTCAACTGTGACAAAGTAAACATCACGTACCACTGACTCCAATCCGCTTCAAGCTGCCTATAAATTACTATTAGACTTGAATGTAAACAAATAAGTTTTAGTCAGTTCGTTCTAGTTGCTACAACTTGTTATATTACAAGTGACTGAACATCAAAACAAAGACTCTATGCCAATATGAACGATGAAATCCAGTATATAATTATAGATTTAAATTCATTTCATACATATTTTAAATGTTTTACTTTACGTAAATGCTTTTAAATACAACTAATACACTTTCTTTCACATGAATAAATATATATAAATAAATATAACATATATTGAATAACAGTTAATACAAGTAATTAAATATTATGGCAAATATTCGCAGTTAGTACGAGGATGATCAAGTGATAAGTCATCTCGTCAGGTCACCGCCCACGGCGGCGGCTTCCGGAGACGAAATGTTACACTCTGGTGTTATGTTCTGACATGTGGTGTTATTAATTGATAGGGACGGGGTTTGAGATGTAAGTAGTGGTTTATTTTTGGATTAATGACAATATAATCGTGGTAAATTAAATTATCAATAGATTTCTAGAAGCTCAATCATTATATATGATATTTTTAATGATGTGTCATGGAGCAATTCGAATTTAATACGTGTATGAAAAATATTAATAACGCTTCTCTTTGTCAATTTGATTACTAAGAGAAACAAATATTAAGAACGTTCTCCTTTAAACATATTAGTAAGTGCTTTGGGATATGAAATATATATTTATTTGCACTCTAGAAATTTTTGTAATTGTGTAAAGTCACCTTTAGTTCAAGTTGTCAGCCGTTAATAGATATTACAATATATGTGTAAGCACTAACTGTATTACTCTTTGTGGTTTATTTAACTATTTTGGATAATAGTTTTTGTTATATTTGTTTTTACAACTATTATGCAAACTATTTCCCCAAATAAGATTATGAATCCACTTCCATCATGGTAATGAGACACAATAAAACGAAAGTTAAATTTGTAGAATTGAGTCGTAATAATGGTCCGCCCTTTTAAGAGTATTGCTTGAACCCTACACTCCGTGTATACTGTTATTAGCTAAATAAACAGCTTTGATTTTTATTTGAATTTGCTGCTTAAATGTATCTAAAAATATTTTTTTAATTATTCTCTTTATTAAAAATTTTACAGTTTAAAAATAAAGAAAAGAGTTCGTTATCACTCTGTTTATTATCTTCTCTATACGTAGTCGATGCTTATAAACGTAAGATTGCCAAGTAGTGCAAATTGACAGTTATATACAACTAATTAAGATATATAAACTTTTATTAATTTACTAAGCTTGTGATTAATTATTTTTTTTCCTATTGAGGCGCATTATATTTAATTACTTCTTACAGTTTAGCTTGATTATTGTGGTTTTACATCAGATGTGTCAGTTGTTGACTTGCGATATGTTTCCGTCCCGCGTTGTAACGCGGATGCGATCGTTTTATATTTAGAATAAGAGTAACAACATCAATTTATATGTATAGGCTTATTGTAACATGTTGCGAATATATTATAATAAATACTGTTAGATATTTAATTAATAACATTTTTATTTTTTGCCGAAGCATGTCAAATTAACAGAAATATCAAGTTAAATATTTCTGAAACTGATATGTGAGCTGTGAGTGAGGTTAATTAGGTATTCCGACGTCCGGCACTTTGTATACTAAATTAGGTTTCAATACAAATATATTTATTAATAAGTATAAACGCGCTACGTTTCTTTAACAACATTTTTATAATACAATTTTAGTGTATGAAGTTGAAGGAATTTTGAAGGACACACTATATGTCTCTATAAGTTCTGAGGTGGTTTGAAGGTTTTGACATAACCATCAATTTTTATTTTTTGTTTTAATATTACTGCGTTATCTGCTTAAAGAATTTCTAGTCCGTTCAAAATATTTTAATTTTGATAATAAATAAAATAGATCAGAAACAGAAATCGATATTTTTTATTGCATCTGTAACATGTAAGAGTATCGTACAAAAGAGTAGACAAGACATAACCGTTTATTATGTAGATATTACGATAGTAAAAGAAGTTGCTATCGTATTAATATTAAATTACTTTAACATATATTAATTTACATTTTCAAAGAACACTTTGACTTGGCCAGGTGTAATAAAACCTTATGACTCATGACCTGTTTGAGCGAAAATCTTATTTGTCATGTTTTTCTATTATACATTTGAGAATGTTTTGTTATTAAGTAATTTAACAATATTGACCCAAAGTAATAAAATTTTAGAATATGTAAAACGAACAATGAGTAACATCAGCAGTGTCAGTGATCAGTTATTTGTATAAAAGATAAGAAACAAGGCGTTTGTTGGCTCGATTTTTAGTCTCCAAGAGATGTGACTTCAAATTCCGATACGTTTTGTCAACATATATTTTTGTTATTTTATTTTTTTTAGCTTCACGCTTTATCCTTTACATGACAGGGTTAACAGAGGGAACTGCAGGAACCATATGAACCTAGTTTTAAGACACTCTGTTGCTTAAGCCCTGTGTTCTCAGTTCCTGCTTTCCGCCTTTTTCGATGAACTACATGTTGAGTGGCGGAACTCAACGCCACGCTTATCCTAGTATCCAGAGCAAAAAATATGGAAATAGAAAAATTCATCTTCTCAGTGTGGGAGTCGAACCCTCAAACCGTCATGTTTACAGGCAGACGCTTACGCCTCTGCTCCACGACGATCTTTTACGTTTATTTATTATATAAAATTTAGGACACACGTCTACAAATTAGAAAAAAATGAATCATACCAATGTTTATTTATGATACATACCACAAATTTAGATCTAAATGTCTCTTACTATGTTAGTCTAGTTACGAGTGACCTCGAATGTAGCTTAGGGTTTAGATTACAAGGTGCGAAACATTTAATAGACCGAACTGTGTGCCAAATCATGTCACAATTGGCTTGTGTGACGCTTTTTACAGAACAATACTGTACTGAATATTATTATAGTTATGTTTCAAACTTACATTACATTTAAATATTAGAATAGATTGTCATGATAATGTTTAAATTTGTAGTTGTAATTATGTGACTCTTAGTATTTGGTTATTTAACATACTTTACTTAAATTTTATATTCACTTAAAACATATATTTACCCTTTAAATTAAATTAAAAAAATTACCGTACACCCACATCCACACTAACACCCGTCCGTCACACAACACTCGCAACACATCACTCGTACACATCTCCACGACAAACTCTCTATCTCTCTCTCTCTCTCTCTCTCTCTATATATATATATATATATATATATATATATATATATATATATATATATATATATATATATATATATATATATATATATATATATATATATATATATATATATATATATATATATATATATATATATATATATATATATATATATATATATATATATATATGTATATATATATATATATATATATATATATATATATATATATATATATATATATATATATATATATATATATATATATATATATATATGTATATATATATATATATATATATATATATATATATATATATATATATATATATATATATATATATATATATATATATATATATATATATATATATATATATATATATATATATATATATATATATATATATATATATATATATATATATATATATATATCTAAATAAATCTACGTTTTAAAACTTTTGTAAACTTTTGGCGCGACACAAATGTATTGTAAATTCTAAAATTAATTTCAGCTTGTGAATTCTATAAAAATATGAATATTAATAGAATAAAAAATATTAAGAATCACATATATCAAGTATTGTAAAACAATTTTGAATGGTTTCACATTTGTTTTGGTGTTTTCATAATGTTGACTTTTCAAAGGTCAGGCTTAATTTCCAATTCGTAAAAAAAAGGTTTTTGGTTACCTAAAGTATGACTCTTATTTTAACTTAATTGAAATAAATATTTTAGTTTTATACAATAATTTCGAAGAAACACATTTTATCTCCAAAGCAGAGAAAACATATGAAGTGTTAAAAGCGTTAAATACAAACAACTTCACTGACAATACTGAGCTTATCACAATACAGAAAAAAAAAACAAAAATGTAATAAAAACATATTTATAAGCATGGATAAGTATGTTATCATTAAATTGAATTACATACATCATTAAATGTAGGGCGCTACGTCTAGTTGGCTAGAACTGTATCAATAAAACTTTCAGTCAGTTTGCGGCTAATCTTAACTTCGAGAGGAATTAGTGAGTGAGAGCCGCATTAAAGTGGAAATGCTGGATTTAACTTTAGTATTGTGATAAATAAAGTCTGATTTCCTATATATTATGATATGTAATTATTAAAAAGCTGTAAAGTATATTTTCTTTTCATACAAAATATAATTATTCGGAATAATAAAGCAATAATGATAAGATTTCTAAGTAAATTATTTTACGTAATTTTTTGTCATTTATAAAATCATTACGCTCGTAAAATCAAAGAAAACGCGTTCAAGTCGAAAATGAGGAGGAAAAAAAGAGAGTTAAAAAAGAATCTTCGTGCGGCCAAAGCTATAGGCGATAATTATCTTAGTCACCAATTGTCTAGGGCGCTACGGTCAACCTTGAAATTAATTCAGGGTATATCGATACAGATCGCGGAACGTCATACAAATTTCGATCGGACAAAACACGAGGTTGCTTTCGATAAAAATCCTTTTGAGTATTCAAAAAACATTTTTAAAGAAGATAGAGGTAAGCTTCTCTTGACCGATGAGGCAACTTATGAACATTATAGACGCACATACGAAGTGCCTAATATAGAAAGGCTGTATATGGAGCCAAACAGCCAACGACTAGAGATTCCTCACGTTGACTTTCAAGTTGATCCGGGACTTAAAATAGATGGTAAAAGCATTTCTATAGTTTCCGAAGCGGCACCTTTCCAACAAATTTCTCGGCAAGAAAATAGATTACAAAGGCCGTACTCCATCTTTAGATGTACTAGTCGACAGCTTCTTGACAGATCTTGAAAAGGTAGACCATCAACCTATAAGTAATGTCAAAAAAGTTTGGATTTACGACAATTTTTTAACATCACGTCTGAATTGGCCTTTCCTCGTATATGATTTTAATAAAATCCTCTTGGCTAAGCTAGATGCAAGCGTCATAAAGATACTGAAGTTTTGGCTTGGGCTAGCGCATTCGGCAGACACCTCAACCTTATTTAGGGAAAAAAATAATTTTGGGTTGAGATTAAAGAAACCATCGGAGCTCTATAAACATCTAAGAGTTGCCAAAACACATATTCTGGGAAAATCACGAGATGAGATTGTTACCTCACTTCCAAAAGACAGAAGTGTCCCAGAGCTCGAGTCAATACTTCAGTTCCATAAACAGTTTATGATAGGAGCACAATCAAGTAAAGTAGGGTTAGGATCAAAGAGGAAAGTTCAAGATATGGACATAATAAAATCTTTTATTCGACAAGACGAGAATGATAGGTATAAAGTGCACGCAATGGGCTTAGAAATGCAAAACGAGTGGCTAACTCTGGGAGAATTCTGAATACCTTTAGCTTTAAAATGGCGCACCCTAATTCATGACTGGTCTCCAGCACTATTAAAATTCTACCTGAATACGTTCCAAATGACTCTTCCAGATCAAAGTAATTTAGTAAGATGGGGTAAAGCTACCGATAAATCTTGCTACATCTGTAAAGAGGCAGTGGGGACAGCTAAACATGTGCTGGTGGGGTGTAGGGTACTCTTGGAAAGTGGTTAGTCTTTAGTCTTTCAGTAGCAAGAGCACAGAGAAACATTACAACCAGCAAACGTTCAACAGAGTTTGTGAAAGAAGGTTCTGTTAAAAAACACATGCAAAAACCTTTCTCAATATTAGATCCAGCTCCTGATTGGACTCTTTTGATGGACACGTATGAAAAACAGTATAAAATCCCTGAGGACATTGGTGTTTCGTCATCCAGACCTGATATTTTTCTTCATTCTCGAAACCTAAAACGCGTAGTGCTGGTAGAACTTACAGTTCCGTGGGAGACTAATATACCTAAAAGTCATAACTTCAAACTTAATAAATATTTCGAGCTTACTAACAAACTGACCAGGAATAGGTTTAGAGTAAATTCATACGCGGTAGAAGTAGGAGCGAGAGGTATAACAGCGAAATCTCTCTTTAGCTTGCTAAAAGATCTCGGCCTGTCTAGAACTATCACTAATACATTTCTAGAACGTACTTCAAAGGCGGCATTAGCAGAATCATTTCGAATTTGGTTAGGTAGTGGGAGGAGCTCGGACAGTGAAGGTGAGCGTTAATGCATTTTAAAGGGGCCCCTTTAAACCTACACTTGGGTCGCAAGTCCCAAGCGCTGATCGGAGCTCCTCTTCCTACAACGCGATGGGCCCGGCACCCGCACGGTGAATCCATGAAATGCTAAGCAGTTTCTTCTCATTACATCACACTTCTATAAGAAATTTTGTTTCAAGTAAAATTATTTAGCTAATTATTTATTTTACAACAATTAGGTGCCTATTTTTATCTTCATGTACCTCAGATAAAACATTTTTCTTTCATTCTCTGAGTGGGAGTTCACCTAAAGACGTCGCTGGTTCAAGGACAATATTGCAGTGACCTACCAACGAATTCCAAGGATTAATTTACTTTAAATCTAAACTCAATCACACATAATGTAACAAATAATTAATTTTTAAAGTTATATGTACAGCAGAAGCCTTTAATATGTTGTAATAGTTTAGTGTTTGTTAACAGATATTGAATCAAACGCACCTTTAAATTTCGTCAGAAAGAAAAAACTCAAATAGCATTTCACAGAGTAACGTATAGGCTCATTCTTTTCATAAAAACATTTATAATGTATCTTAAAATATGTAATAAATTTATCCATATTACAAAGTTAATAATATAAGTAATAAAATATATTTTCTACTAGGCTAGGGCAGACTGCGAGCGGTGGGCGGGCGGCTTTCATACATAATTAACTTTTAGGAAGATACATAAACTTTAATCTACTTAAAATACAATAAAATAATATTTATCATTGGAATTTTATTTATACAAACACAAAAGAATTGTTAAAATAGATTTTCTTATAAAAATTCGTATTGAATAATAAACAAGAAATAAAGAATTACACTAAACAACGCTAAACAGCCTACTTTTACTTTACAACGCAGTTGTAAAATCGATGCAATAAAATAGACTTTTAGTAAATAATGGTAAGTTTAAAACCGAAGCTTCATTCCGAAGACGATTAAACGTGGAGTGGAGGCAATTGCCGCGCGGACTTTACGACGCTATTAGAAACGTTTCTTTATTCGCAATCGCAGTTACTTCAAACATCTGCTTCTGATATTTAATATGTTCAGTTCATATGTGTTATCTGTGGTATCCCACAACGAGACGTGACGTCACAATAACACTACCACCTGTCACTGCGTTACAATTGCGTCCGTCTTTACATTTCTATAGATATATTAATATACAATACACAATCTAAAACATCGAACCTCATTTATTGTAAAGAAAGAAGCGATTTTTCTCAAACAATGCTTTTAAGTTAAATATATCTCACAATTTCCTTGGAAATTTTTGCAGTAAATTAATTTTAGGGAGAAATATTTTTAGATCCACCCCCTTCAAGTTAATGTGAAAAATGTTTGGTAGTCTTCCCATATCACCTCCCACAAAGATACTATTGTTGGGAGATTTATATGTTTTATTTGTATTTTAAAAGATGGAATAATACTTAAAGATAATAATCTCTTAATAGGCAAAAGGATGAAACGATATCTTGGTAAAGGCGTCGTTCCTGATTGAGTGCGCCGTAAGTACATTATAAGTTAGTAGTGTAAGTTCGAATCCTCCTTGGGGGACACATTTCTGAATATGTCATACATTTCCACAGATCTATTGTGACATTAAATTTTACCATTCTCCACATAACCGTGAGTGCGTCTCTCCACCTAATTATAGTAAATTTTACTATTATTAATTTAGTTATATACTTGAACAGATTATATATTGTCAAATGCTTATATTCAAAATATAATATTTATATTTAAGCGGCAAGTCTCTTTCACTACAAATATAAATAAAAAATAAAATAAGTTGAAAGTAAACAGATTAATTATGATTACATAATAGCATATAGGAACTTGGCCCATATCAGAATTATTTCTTTGCTCCATGGTGGCGTGGATTAACGGGCGAGGAGAAAATAATTAACACTTAATGTAATAATCGACGTTATAATTGAAATAGTTGATTTAACACACTTTACAATTTAATTAACACACTAGAATTATACAGTTCACACTTGATATTAACTGAAATCACTATACGTTCCGCGGATAACGTGGCGCATGCGCCGAATACGACCGGACTGTTCCACTGACTCGAACACAATGCCGCCAGTCACCCGAGTTACGTAAAGCGAGATGTCACCCCACCTAGCTGTCAGTAACATTCGCTTCGCTAAGGCGCTAAAACTACCCTCAATTTATTATGAAATAATAAATGCGCCGTCACGGCCATTCTGACGAACGCACGTCTCTGTGCGTCCTATGGGCGTTCATCTGAAATGAAGAAAGAGGTTGAGAGTAAAGCTCGTCCATCTCTGACCAAAATCAACTGCGCTTAGTCAATTGTCACTGCCTTTAACATCTCTCTTTTTTGACAAGTTTATAATCAGATTGACACACGTACGAGTGAACGGTGGTCCGGACATAGACTCCTACGAGCTAGCCCCTTCACCTTCACTAGTATATCCACATGTGAGTGTACGATGGTCCGGACATAGACTCCTATGAGCTAGCCCCTTCACTAGTTATCAAAGCATGGACCGGACGTGGACTCCTTCGAGCCAGCCCCTTCATGCTTTGCTCTCAGCGACACTAGAAACATCGGCTGCTAAGCTAGTCATTTTCATCGATAGCGTATAGTAACCCGTAGAAGCACATACACACACACTCACACATCAGATTAAAGACAATACAAATATATTCAAACTCACATTAGCCATTTATGCTTCGTCAATATCTGAGGCCGTCAGAGTTGCTGAGCTAACAGTCATGGTGCGGGCGCTCGAAACCGAAAGGGTGTCACTTTCATCATCTGATGATACTTCGTTACCATCTTCCCGACCATGCTCCGCCGTCTCGGCCTCATCATTACTTAGTACAGTGGATATATCAACTAACCCTTGAAAGCCTCTGGGTACAGCACGCAAATTTTCGTGGGAGTATTTTAAAACACGATTAGAACCATCAATATGTTTCAGTTCGTACCTATCGTTATCCAGAATTTTAGTTATAATGAAAGGTCCTTTAAACTTTCTTTGCAGTTTAGTCTGGTTGCGTTCGCTACACTTAACAAAAACGTAGTCTCCTTGAGAAAAAGGTTTTACTCGAGCTTTGCCCTTGTTAAATCTAATTACTTCTTTTTGCGCTGCATTTTCGATATTAACGGAAGCTTCATTGCGGATAGTGTCTAGGTCTAATCTACGTTCGTCGGGATTTTGAGCTATTGACGATATTCCTAAAGATTGAGCATGTATGCCAAACATTAATTCAGTGGGAGTATATCCCGTAACCCTACAGCGAGTGGTATTAAGTGCTAACTGTACTTCAGGGAGTTCATCACGCCAAGTTTTATGTGGGTCGTTTTCTATAATAGTAAGAAGACATTTTAAAGTCCGCATCACTCTTTCTACTTGACCGTTGGCCCTACTAGCCCCTGTCGCGATAAGGTGAAGATCTATGCCATGTGTTTTACAGAATTCTTTAAAGTCAGAGCTTACGTAGCACCTTCCCTGATCTGATACAATTCGCTTGGGAGCGCCAAAAAGGGAGACGGCTTTTCTTAATGCTTTAATAGCACAACTGGCATCGAGAGATGGAGTGTGCTCCAGAAGGACATACTTGGTGAAAGAATCAATTATTACTGAAGCGTATTCTTTTCTGTCACTCTTGCCACTTAATTTCCCAGTTATATCTATGTGAATAGTATGCCAGGGACGGGGTACTTTAGGTATCGGGTGGAGACGAATTTGTTGAGCCCCCGAAGGACCTTTTGACGCTTTGCATACGATGCAAGAATCAACGAAAAGACGTACTTGCTTAGCCATTTGAGGAAACCAGTACTGCTCGTACAGCTTATCAAACGTCTTATCAGCACCCAGGTGTTTGATTTCAGTATGGATATGGTTGATTAATGTCCAAACAAGCGACTGAGGTATAATAGGTAACCAACGACTAATTTTGTTCCGTTCAACTTTGCGGTATAGGACTTCGTTTCTAACATCGTAAGTATGACTAATTGAATCGGGAAATTCATTGCTCAAGTGCTTGGCAACTAGATCTTGAATATATGCATCACGCTTTTGTTCTACCGCTAACCACCCTTGGTGTAACTCTACAAACTGTACAGGTTTACTAGACACTTGAGTCGTGCTGATCTCACATATGGAAGTACCCTGCTCAGGGTCCGGAAGGGGATTGCGAGAAAGGTAGTCAGCATGTTCCATGCTGCTGCCTTGCTTATGGACAATGTCGAAGTCATATACTTGTAGGAAAGCCCACCATCTATGTACTCTTGGGGTTAAGTCTGTTTTTGACTTAGAAGCTTTTAAAGAATTGCAGTCCGTGAAAACAGTAAAATGTTGGCCATACTGATAATGCCTGAAGTATTCCACAGCTCGAACGACTGCCAGGGTCTCGAGTTCATAGGAATGATACCTCGATTCCGTGTCAGTCGTCCGGCGACTGAAATACGAAATGACATGAGGAATGTTGTTCTTTCTTTGAATTAAAATGGCACCGTAACCATCAGCGCTGGCATCCGTGTGCAATTCTATAGGAAGTTCACGATCAAATATAGTTAGAACGGGTTCTGTGGTAAGGATTTTAACTATTCGTTTGTGAATGTTATCGTGGACGTCTGACCATTTAATTGGACCCTTTAACTTAGTGAGCGGGTATAATGGTCCGACTAGGCGGGTATAGTTGGGTATAAACTTTCTAAAATAGGAGGCTAACCCTAAGCATTGGCGTACTTGGGAAGCAGTTTTGGGCGCTGGTGCATTAGCAAGTGCTTGCACTTTCCTAGGATTAGGAGTAATTTTACCAGATCTTATAACATAGCCTAAGTAGTCAATTTCCTTTTTCATAAATTTACATTTGCGTATATTAAAAGAGAAGCCAGCTTCTGACAGGGCTTTAAGTGTTAAATCAAGACGTTTTAAGCCATCAGGAATGTTTTGGGCAAAACACAAAACATCATCCATGTACGCAAGCGCTACTTCATCTTTGAGGGAACCAAGAGCTTTATTTATACAACGTTGATACACGGAAGCAGCGTTTCTCAAGCCAAAGGGCATGGTCAAATATTCATATTGACCCTCTGGAGTGACAAAAGCCGTGCGTGCAATACTATCACCTTCGGGGTCTATTGGAATTTGGTGGTAACCTGATGCCATATCTAATAAAGAAAAAGTGTAGGCACCATTCAATCTGTCAATTTGTTCATCAATTATTGGTAATGGATAATGTTCCGGTTTGGTATTCGCATTTATCTCTCTATAGTCTACGCACATTCTGTCAGTGTTGTCCTTCTTTTAACAAGCAGAATGGGACTTGAAAAAGGAGAATTGCTCTCTCTGATAACGCCTGCTTCAAGGAGAGCATTTACCTTTTCGCGGACAATGTCTTTTTCGACCGGGGATAATCTATAGGGTCTTCTCTGTACTATTTTATTAGGGTCTATAGGATCAATGCGCAAAGAACCTGTTTTTACTCTACGTTTAGGGATGCCGTCAATAAAAAAAGAGCTATACTTCTTTAAAATATCGATAAGTCCTTTCTTCTCATCGCCTTCTAAATCAGTGTCGATAGAAGAAAAGTCAAAATCGTCTATGGTTGGACACATATCCGCTTGAGACGTTTCAGGCTTTGAGAAAATAATGCAATCACTGTTAATCTCTACTTTTACCCCCTTCTCTACAAGGTCCCGTCCAATAATTACAGGTTCGGACAATATTGTCGGGGATAATATGAAACAAAAGAGATACTGAAACATTTTGAATTCTAACTTGACTCAAAATTTGTTTGTTACAATAAGCTACCGATGAACCAATTCCTTTTAAAGAAACTACTTCGTTATGTACTTTACCCAGAAACTTATCCGAAAAATTTTCAGATACAAGCGAGCAGGCAGACCCACTGTCAAAAAGAAAAGAAACAGTCTCACCAGATGATGTGGTCAACTCGCCTCGAACCGGCCTGTGGTCGCAAAGGTACACCTCCTTCACTATTGAGCTCGAACCACCGGGATTTTGTCGGTCGGTACACGATGAGGCCAAGTGTCCCGGCTGACCGCAGACGTAACATTTGACAGACTGGTTCCTCTCATTCGTCGGTACTCGTGATTTGTCGTTTGGCTTCGGCGTAACAGTAATTTCTTGTTTTCTTTTACGGCAATCTACCGCCCTGTGGCCCAATATGCCACAATGATGACAGGCACCCGTGAACTTGTGCTCGGAGTAGCGTGGTCTTTTTGCTTCAACGTCATAGCTTTCAACACTTTCTGATCGCCTTTTCAGAGACACTCTGTTTAAAATTCGAAGCAGTTGAGATCGTGTCGATATAAGATGGGAGTTCAGCTCGCGACGTAAACAATTGTCTTTTTGGCACAGCACCGAAGTAACAAGACCTACTTTCATATCTTAGGCCATTTCTACTCGAGGAATCCGCTCAATTAAGCCCCATAGACGCATGGCTGCTTCGCATGCACTTTCTTTGTTACTGATTTGAAATCTTATGACATTATCAAAATAATCTTGAGGTAACATTTGCCTTGCAAACTTAGCCAGCAACATTTCTTTTATTTGAGGCCATTGTAACTGCGTTACATCTAATTTGGTTAAGCATGTTGCTGCTCTGCCCTTTAATGCATGCGTCAAAACTAGTAACAATTCCGGTCCTTGTAACTTTTTATTGTTCACAATAATTTCAGTTACTTTGCACCAACCTTCTATATCTGCATCTGTCCTATCCGGATCGAACTGGATCAACTGCGTAATCGAAGTCGGTTGAGAGGCTGACATTATTTTCGTCAACAAGGCTTCCATTGTTTGCAGAAAATTTGACGATGACGGACGATCACCATTCTCCTCATTTGAATGCCCTTCGCATCCTACTTCTGATATAGGAACTTGGCCCATATCAGAATTATTTCTTTGCTCCATGGTGGCGTGGATTAACGGGCGAGGAGAAAATAATTAACACTTAATGTAATAATCGACGTTATAATTGAAATAGTTGATTTAACACACTTTACAATTTAATTAACACACTAGAATTATACAGTTCACACTTGATATTAACTGAAATCACTATACGTTCCGCGGATAACGTGGCGCATGCGCCGAATACGACCGGACTGTTCCACTGACTCGAACACAATGCCGCCAGTCACCCGAGTTACGTAAAGCGAGATGTCACCCCACCTAGCTGTCAGTAACATTCGCTTCGCTAAGGCGCTAAAACTACCCTCAATTTATTATGAAATAATCAACTAGGCTTCCGGTATTACGAATGCGCCGTCAAGCATATAACTTAATAATTGCATAAAAACATTTTGCACTTTCCGCTTTATATAATAAATATGGACACTTCTCAAGGATCATGTTTAATAAACAATTGACAATGTGTTCGGCTCCGAATAAACTTTAAGTCTTGGGATTTTTTGCAATTATTGTTCTTCTTCTAATATTTTTATATAAAAACTGCACTTAGAGGTCATGTATGAATTAAATGTATGCTAAATGCAAAGGGTGGTATCAGCGGATGAGACGACCAAGGTATGGGGTCTGAATAGTGCAACAAAAGTACAACAAAACTATTCTTACATATTTTAATGGTGGTAATAAATTGACATTACTGCTGATATGAAAGCTCTTTTTCTCATTCCATCTATCGACTCTAGAATGTGAGGAATACAGCATGTAGCAAAAACAATTAAAAAAAATCTACCTACTTTTCTAGATGTTGTAGGATCAAATACGAAACTGAACGAAAGCACATTCTATAGGTGTGTCACATCATCTTGGGAGAAATTTTTTTTGTAATCTAAATTATAAAATTATACTTTAGTGTCTTTACCTTGTTCATATATTAACAAATATCTAGGTAAAAAAAGATTTTTGTCTAAATCCTCAGTTTTCTATTTGGTTTGAATAGTGAGCGTCTAAACGCGTAAAAGCCTTGGTCACTGGTTTGATTTTGACTTAAGGGATTTGGAATGATTTATAATGAATTTTCTGAATGACTCTGAGTTTCGCGACACAAAGCGCATCTGAATTTCAATGATATTATTCAACCGTCAAGTCCTAATCATTTAGTAAGCAAGTTAATTTTAGTACGAATAAATTACATACAACACAATTTTCGAATTTTCAAAGATGATTCAAGGAGCTTGCAATATAAAGGAAAAAATTAAAAACATTATTTAATTTCTGTACCATTTTCCGAGTAAGTCATGTGAAAAATATTTCGTATAATAAAACAGGTACAATATTAGCGACGTCTCAAACAGGGTCATCATGATGGACGGCCGTTAAGTGTTCGCAAGAAATGGTCAGTTAGCAACCTTCCTAAAAACCTTGTAATGAGGCAGGTACTTTAAATACTCGTAAAACATCCACCAATTAGTATCTCATGTCAGATAAATTCGAACAAAAATAGATTTAATGTCATTTCTCTTGTGAAATGATTTATTTTATTTGTTTTAAATATATTATATTAGTTTTATACTAGCTGTGAGTGTTGTTTTTTCTGCTTTCGTAAAACTCATGATTTAAGTGTAATATGTAAATAAATGTAACGACAAAAATTATGTACGTATGTGGAAATTTTAAATATATTAATGTGTAATTGAGTATTCGCAATAAGAGGGCTTAAGTTGGATGCCTAGTAAAAGCTACCCAGTGAATCTAAAAAGTTGTCGTTAAGTGATATCAGAAAGTTGAAGTCAAGATATTTACGATACAAACGTACACGTTACTACAGTGAAGCGTCAGCTTAACGATATCCGAACAAGAATCTCCTGATATCTACAAATAATAGGAAGACCCGACCCTCATATATATATATATATATATATATATATATATATATATATATATATATATATATATATATATATATATATATATATATATATATATATATATATATATATATATATATATATATATATATATATATATATATATATATATATATATATATATATATATATATATATATATATATATATATATATATATATATATATATATATATATATATATATATATATATATATATATATATATATATATATATATATATATATATATATATATATATATATATATATATATATATATATATATATATATATATATATATATATATATATATATATATATATATATATATATATATATATATATATATATATATATATATATATATATATATATATATATATATATATATATATATATATATATATATATATATATATACTTAGTCTTGCCATAAATATTGTTATAAAGAAAAGCACGATTTTTTTTTATACGTAACATTTATTCCTTTCATAGTGAGTTAGTTTAATACATCAATATATAACTATTAAAAATATACAATGTTTATTCGAAGTGGTCCCCATTGGCTGCAATATAGTCTTTTAAACGTTGAGGCCAGTTATCAATAGCAGCACGAACTTTTTCTAGAGGAAAATTCTTCACTGCCAACCGAATGGATCGTTTTAGGGACTCCAAATTATCATGGCGTTTAGAGCAAGCCTTACTCTCTAAAACTGACCATAAATCATAATCCAATGGATTTAGGTCAGGACTTGACGACGGCCAGTTTTCAGTGCTGATAAAGTCCGGAACGTTAGTTTTCAACCAAGATTGGGTGGATCGAGCTCTAAGACCCGGTGCCGAGTCTTGTTGAAAGCACCATTCTTTGTTATTGAACATGGTGTTAGTTAAAGACTTAACTACCGTCTCAAGAATGGTATTTTGATAAACTTGTGCCGACGTTTTAATACCTTTTTCACAAAAATATGGCTCAGTCACCCCTTCATAGCTAACACCCCACCAAACCATCACTGAAGTGGGATAATGCCCACGTTGTACTCTGTTTACTAATTGCGAAGCTTCTTTAGAGCTTCCAGCATAAATACGGTCATTTTGTTTATTAAAATACTGCTCAATTGTAAAAATTTTCTCATCCGTAAACAAAATTTTTTTGTGACCTCCCTTTGCGTACCGCTTAAGTAGTTGTTTGGATTTTACCACCCTATTCTTCTTTAAATTATCAGTTAAGATGTGACCAGTACGTCTCTTATAGGCTGCAAGTCCTAAGTCATCTTTTAATATACGCGACATGGTTCTAGGAGCTATCTTCATCTCCCGAGATAAAATCTTTTGCTTACGGACAGGATTTCTTCGAATTCTTTCCCTAACTGCTTTAATCACCTTTTTCACACGAACGGTACGTGGACGGCCAGATCTTTTTCTGTCACAAACAGAGGAGGTATCATTGTACCTATCAATAGCCCGGTAAACAAATATTTGACTAATACCAAGCGGGTGGAGGGTTTTAAAAATTGCACTTTTCTCCATACCTACTTTATGTAAGGCAATCACAGCGATTCGGTTCTCTTTATCACCCCACTCCATTTTAATATAACAAAATATTTAACAATATAATGGCGCGAAAATAAGAAAACACATCAAGCAATCATATAAAAATGACAGATTCCAAATTCAAACGTAATATTTTCTTTTTTTGAATAGTAACAGTATTTATGACCAGACTATATATATATATATATATATATATATATATATATATATATATATATATATATATATATATATATATATATATATATATATATATATATATATATATATATATATATATATATATATATATATATATATATATATATATATATATATATATATATATATATATATATATATATATATATATATATATATATATATATATATATATATATATATATATATATATATATATATATATATATATAATATATATATATATATATATATATATATATATATATATATATATATATATATATATATATATATATATATATATATATATATATATATATATATATATATATATGTATATGTATATGTATATGTATATGTATATGTATATGTATATATATATATATATATATATATATATATATATATATATATATATATATATATATATATATATATATATATATATATATATATATATATATATATATATATATATATATATATATATATATATATATATATATATATATATATATATATATATATATATATATATATATATATATATATATATATATATATATATATATATATATATATATATATATATATATATATATATATTATATATATATATATATATATATATATATATATATATATATATATATATACACATGATTATAGGACTCAGACTCATAGACTCATTTATTTTATATCTATTTTATAGAAAATAAGTGTCTTCTTCATAAAAAATCTTGGTCCTTTCCGTCTCGTCACTAATCAAAAGTGACGCACATGACCTTATATTTAACCTCTTTATCTTAACTTCTGCACATTGCACAATTATGATGATTTACCATAAAGTGATAATTTAAGAAAAATATTTCGTCAGGTGAGTGATAGTTCCGAAAGCCCATAAAGGGAGATTGATCTGGGTAATTGGTTGGCGACGCATCCACATTCTCTCAGGTTGTAGATGTCTATTGGGCGAGAATAGCCACTTAAAATCATCAGGTGGCTTCTGCTCGTTGGTAATCGTATATTATGAAAAATTATTCGTATATTATTCAGAAATTAATTAAATATATTTTAACGTAATGTTAGCTTTAGAATTAAATTAGTTTGCTATATTTTTAATAGAACATTATTTTAAGTAGGTACACATCTATATTTCTTAAAGGCGATATTTATAACTCGATTACTTGTAACATTGATATTTTTCTATATTGTAACTAGTCCATTGAAATGTTACATTTTTTAGGCCTGACCTTGCGTTTTTTAGAGGACGCAATTTTATTTTTTTGATGTGTAGGGGGGGTAAGTGTAAAGCTAAAATCAAGTTTGTGGGGTCGCCACCCTTGTCCTACAGCCGCCATCTTGAAAATAGGGGTTGAAACGGTTTTTACGATATATCTCTTAAACTATTTATCTGATAAAAAAAATTGTTAATGTTTTTTGTTGCAAATTAAATTCTCTATAATTTTGGCTCAGTAACTTTTTATCGTAAAACTATAAATAAAAAAGTTATAAGTGAAAATGTTCAGAAATTCGAGAAAAAAATTTATATTTTTCGATATAACTTTTTTTTTTATCATTTTACGAAAAAACAATATCAGACCATTTTTGTAGATCGTTTCTTAAGGAACAACTTTTATAAGCAACATTTTTTCATTAAGTCAATAGCTAAGGTTTTACAGCGCTCCGAAGTGAGTACTATTTTTCAGTACTCTTAACTATACATATTTTATACGTGGGTACTAATAATGTGTCATTATTTATTTATTTATTTATTTATTTATTTTAAATTCTTTTAATTAGTAAATTTGCAATCTTATTAATAATTAAATATTGTCATTGACGGTGGTTTGCTTTTACATAAAGTAGTTTGGGATCGAAATTCATCGTTCAGTGATATAACTACTAAATATGTCAAATATGTACAAGAACACTTCGGGCTCTCTGCAAGCATTGTGTTTGACGGTTACTCAGACGACCCTGATGTCGCAGGAACAAAGTCTTGGGAGCGTTTGCGCCGCACGAAAAAACACCAGTCGACAGAAGTTAAATTTGACAAGAACACCATACCAACGTTATCACAAGAG
The DNA here is from genome assembly GCA_037178615.1 of Dione vanillae. Classification (NCBI taxonomy): domain Eukaryota; kingdom Metazoa; phylum Arthropoda; class Insecta; order Lepidoptera; family Nymphalidae; genus Dione; species Dione vanillae. The sequence continues at coordinate 12,147 of JAZFAU010000448.1, read as the reverse complement.
AAATTTCTTGGTAATGAGAAGAACAAATCTAACTTTATTAAACTTCTTAAAACTGTATTCTCGGAAATAGGTTTCACTGTTGACCAAGCAGAATCAGATGCAGACAGTGTTATCGTTCGCTCTGCTCTTGCTGCATCTTCATTATTCAATACCGTTAATATTGTAGCTGAAGATATTGATATACTGATATTGCTCACAGCACTTGGTAGAGAACAAAAAAATGTATTTTTTTTAAAACCATCAAAAGGACGAACAGCAGAACAATTATATAGTGCATCAGGTTTTATATACGGAGATGTCATTGCGGATAACTTGCTGTTTCTTCATGCTTTTTCGGGATGTGACACAACTTCAGCTCCTTACAATATCGGTAAAATGAAATTTGTGAAAACCCTGGAAAAACATATAGAGTTTGCAAGTGGAACGGCTTTGTTTCTCAACAAGAGAGTTGACCCTGCTTTGCTCACTGTAATTGGTGAACGTTTTTTTATCTCTTTATACGGTGGTAATAAAGATGATAATTCTCTTGACAGCCTAAGATACAAACAATTCGCCAAGGCAGTGACAAAAAGTACATTTAACTTATCTTCACTTCCTCCAACACAAGACACAGCTCGCTTTCATACTTTCCGAGTCTACCATCAGGTCCAGTCGTGGCTTGGTAATAATAATGATCCTGAAGACTGGGGCTGGTAAAATTGTGGAAAATTATTGATGCCAGTGCAGAGCTCTAAACCTCCAGCACCCCCTGAGCTTCTAAAATTGATCTTTTGCAAATGCAAAGGAAACTGTGGAGCGATGTGTGGATGTCGAAAAGCAGGGCTAAAATGTTCCGCAGTGTGCTTCCATTGTTCTGGAGAGACTTGCAGCAACGTAATGGAACTCTCAGAATTAATAAATGAAAATGACTTTGATGATGAACTACCGACATTGACACCCCTTCCTTCTCCAGTTCTCCCACTGATATTTGATTTCGAAAACCGATCAGATGCTGAGCTGCAGCCTGGTCCATCGAAAAGACCGAGAACGGAGTAGTTCAAATTTATAAAATCACCGTGGATTAGGCCTATTGGGGATACCACGTAAAAAAAAACGCGCCTCCAGACTCTACCTCGTGGGTGGTGAGGAAAAGAGTCTATTTAATTATTAATAACATTGCAAAATTACTAAATAAAAGAATTATAATAACAAAATAAAAAAAATAAATAAATAAATGATGACACATTATTAGTATCCACGTATAAAATATGTATAGTTAAGAGTACTGAAAAATAGTACTCACTTCGGAGCGCTGTAAAACCTTAGCTATTGACTTAATGAAAAAATGTTGCTTATAAAAGTTGTTCCTTAAGAAACGATCTACAAAAATGGTCTGATATTGTTTTTTCGTAAAATGATAAAAAAAAAGTTATATCGAAAAATATAAATTTTTTTCTCGAATTTCTGAACATTTTCATTTATAACTTTTTTATTTATAGTTTTACGATAAAAAGTTACTGAGCCAAAATTATAGAGAATTTAATTTGCAACAAAAAACATTAACAAATTTTTTTTATCAGATAAATAGTTTAAGAGATATATCGTAAAAACCGTTTCAACCCCTATTTTCAAGATGGCGGCTGTAGGACAAGGGTGGCGACCCCACAAACTTGATTTTAGCTTTACACTTACCCCCCCTACACATCAAAAAAATAAAATTGCGTCCTCTAAGAAACGCAACCCCAAATGTAACTTTTCAATGGACTAAACATATTATATATATGTTACATATTATATATATGTTACTATATTGTAACATATTATTAGTATTACTATGTTTCTCATATAGAAACATTCATAACTTAGATTCCGCGATTATTAGAGGCTTATCCCGCACGGGAAAGATGGATTTTTCTATTTCCATTTTCTTCGCTCTGGAAACTAAGCAAAGCGCTGCGTTGGATTTTGCCACTCAACATGCAAGACCTCGAAGAAGGCAGAAAGCGGGGACAGAGATAAAGCGTGAAGCTAAAAAAATAACATATTGCTGAAGAAATCATTATTCAATCGTAATTATTATATATAATACATAATAAATATAGACTTTTGCTACTGAAGAAAAGTATATCTCAACCAAATGATGTTCCTATCAAACGCCTTTAGACGTTTCAAGCGAATCCACTGCCAAAAAGTTTTCAGATTTCGTGCCAAGTCAAGTTTCTAAGTATGCACGCTCTAATTGATGTACGAGTAAATATGAAAAGAAAGCTTAAAAATATCTTTTTTAAGTTAATAACTCTAACTTTAAATGTATTACTAAAATCAGAATTTGAATGTATTTGTTATATTTTCAAATTCAATTCAACGAACGCTTATATGTATATATATATATATATATATATATATATATATATATATATATATATATATATATATATATATATATATATATATATATATATATATATATATATATATATATATATATATATATATATATATATATATATATATATATATATATATATATATATATATATATATATATATATATATATATATATATATATATATATATATATATATATATATATATATATATCAAACGCCTTTAGACGTTTCAAGCGAATCCACTGCCAAAAAGTTTTCAGATTTCGTGCCAAGTCAAGTTTCTAAGTATGCACGCTCTAATTGATGTACGAGTAAATATGAAAAGAAAGCTTAAAAATATCTTTTTTAAGTTAATAACTCTAACTTTAAATGTATTACTAAAATCAGAATTTGAATGTATTTGTTATATTTTCAAATTCAATTCAACGAACGCTTTATATGTATATATATATATATATATATATATATATATATATATATATATATATATATATATATATATATATATATATATATATATATATATATATATATATATATATATATATATATATATATATATATATATATATATATATATATATATATATATATATATATATATATATATATATATATATATATATATATATATAAATTATATATAAATATATATATATATATATATATATATATATATATATATATATATATATATATATATATATATATATATATATATATATATATATATATTTATATATATATATATATATAGTACGAGTCGGATCTTTTTTTATTTATTTTATAATTTTCCTTAGAGCAAATTACAGAGACTTGTCCTTGTGTTTATGATTTATTACAGTTGTCAAATTATTGAGAGAGTCCCGTTATACAATAGGCCAGTCCTAATAGTGAAACCATTTCCGACGAATCAATCAACGACTGTCTCTATAGTAAATATGTCAGAAGTGCTTTCACATTTATTTATTTAAGGACATGAAGGACAAATTATTCTCTTACAGTAGTATTTTCAAACCTTTATTGGCTCTTTAGTATGCGATGTATGCGATGAAGTTGAGATGTAATATCATGTTTCTTTATATATTTATTATATGTATATGTTTGTTGATATCAACTTAGTAACCGGATGTGGTAAAGGTATGAGGTTACTGTTGGAAGGAGCTACGCGGCTTATATTAAGTATTATACATATGTACGTTAAATTATACTAGAGTATAGTTGTGTTTCAGTTTAACAGTTTCTAATCAAATTTCCATTTAAGGTGATGGAATAAATAGAGAAAACAAAACTGTACTTCTATTTAGCTCTGATATTTTATAGTTTCGAGTTTCACAAGAATTATTAATTATAACAATAACGGCTAGCGGCAGAAGTGGAATGAGGATTGATGACACTTTGTCCGCTAATATTTATTAATTTTCTTCAACTTTTATATTTATTTTCACACTTTATATTAATAACGAACATTTAAATGTCTATGTGTAATTAGGTAAAGTGAATAAATAAATATTAGTACTGGATGTAGGCTGAAATTTATTAATTTCAAATGATGAGGTCAAGTGCTTTATTATGAGTAGTAGTATCGCTGGACAGAGTGGAAGTACCCAGCGACCATGAACGATATTTTTCACAAGCATCATAAAGTATCGTTTGAAATTTAAGCCATTATATATAAATGTTATTTAGCTTTCAAGTATTTGCTTACTTTATGACATTATGAAGGTATTGATAGAAAGGTAATGGGCACCAGAAGTGCAACTGAAACTATTATATAAATAAGTGTCAAGTGCACGTGGTACTCGCGCCTATGTAGTAATTGTAGTTATTCCGTTGAGAAAAATAAGAGTCGTAAAAATTTTTAAATTTACTTTTAAGGTCAAATCCATTCATATTGTATGAAGCAAAATACATTTAAGTACAAGTTTTTAACAATTTGTTCATGTGTATTAATATATATTGAGTTTTGGGATTTTTGAGCGTGTTATTCTAGAATGAATTTGATAACATCTATAAAGGACAAAGCCTAGAACTGGTTGGTAGAATATATGTAATAAATTTATTATATTTATATTTACAAAGAAAACATAAATAAAAGTCACAAGATAAACTAAGGCACCTGTTTTAAGACTGAAAGAGTTCATAACGCGCCTCCGCACTCAATAAATCACGGTTACAGAGTACTTTATAAAAAACACATACAAGGCGCAATAAATTGAAGCCAGTATACATTCGTATGAAGGAACGTAATATTGTGAGCAATTACTGTTTGCTTTTGTTCCGCCGTCATTGTATTTCGACATAAGAAAATGAAAATGAACATTTCTTTATACGGAACGGACTTAACATGTATCTTTTTAATTATTTACAATCTGGTTTAAACAAGTCACGAACAAATAGAATTACTAGTAATAACGGAGTAGGTAATATGTACGTATGTACTAGGTACATTCGTATCAGTCACATTTTAGAACACATTTGAATTCACAATTACAAAGAGGGTCACCCAAAACCCAAAACATGGGTTTAAATAATAATGGCAATGGATTATATATATATATATATATATATATATATATATATATATATATATATATATATATATATATATATATGTATATATATATATATATATATATATATATATATATATATATATATATATATATATATATATATATATATATATATATATATATATATATATATATATATATATATATATATATATATATATATATATATATATATATATATATATATATATATTATATATATATATATATATATATATATATATATATATATATATATATATATATATATATATATATATATATATATATATATATATATATATATATATATATATATATATATATATATATATATATATATATATATATATATATATATATATATATATATATATATATATATATATATATATATATATATATATATATGGTTACAGAGTACTTTATAAAAAAACACATACAAGGCGTAATAAATTGAAGCCAGTATACATTCGTATGAAGGAACGTAATATTGTGAGCAACTACTGTTTGCTTTTGTTTTTGCATCATTGTATTTTGACATTATAAAATGAAAATGAACATTTCTTTATACGGAACGGATTTAACTTGTATTTTTTTATTTATTTACAATCTGGTTTAAACAAGTCGCGAACAAATAGAATTACTAATAATAATGTAGTAGGTACTATGTACGTATGTACTAGGTACATTCGTGTCAATCACATTTTAGAACACATTTGAATTCACAATTACAAAAAGGGTCACCCAAAACCCAAAACATGGGTTTAAATAATAATGGCAATGGATTATATATATATATATATATATATATATATATATATATATATATATATATATATATATATATATATATATATATATATATATATATATATATATATATATATATATATATATATATATATATATATATGTATATATATATATATATATATATATATATATATATATATATATATATTATATATATATATATATATATATATATATATATATATATATATATATATATATATATATATATATATATATATATATATATGTATATATATATATATATATATATATATATATATATATATATATATATATATATATATATATATATATATATATATATATATATATATATATATATATATATATATATATATATATATACGTTTTTTAGCTTCACACTGTACTCCACATATCTAAACTACATAGTATAAAGCACAAAGCTAGTGCTGCTGGTGCTAAATACATACGTATAAAAATCCCGTTGCGTTTTATGGTTTCCTTAAGAACTTTTCTTTCCTTGTGGACTAACACTTTGAAAAGGATAAGTATATTTAATAGCTTTATCTCTAGTCAAATGATTACCTTTGAGTAGCGGAAATTTAAAAAAATCTTACTGAGATTACAAGAAGAGGCGACGTGATATGTGCATGATTACTACAAGGTCAGGTGCGGCGCGGCTTCGAAAAAAAGTTTTTAAGTGTTTTTCTTTACTTAATACGAATAAATACTTTAAATATAATAAAAAGCTAGTGTTGTGATAAGAACGAAGTTCTTCATTTTCCGCCCAATTTTCGCGAAGTTGCGTGTTTATGGACTGTCTGTGGAATGTGGACTGGAATGTGTCACTTTGTATTTTTAGCAGTCAAAAGCAAGAAAATTAATCAACCTTCTTTTGCTCACATTTTTCGTCAACTAATACGATTTCAATTGAACAGATTTATTTTATTATAATGGACGGAATATAATTTCTTTCCATTCAAAATAAGGCTTAATATTAATATAATTCGATAGTACAACACTATTACTAACAACGTATAATATGTAATAAGTATTATAAAGTTTACAAACCTTTTGAAATTTACTCAAATATTCCATTTACTTTTGCTTTACCAATTTGTTCTAGAGTTAAATATTTATCAACGTATCAACAAAGATATTCACTAAATCGTATTGCTTACACCTGAATCAATTAGTCAATCGAATAAACTAAAGTGGCTAGCTTGGACTCTGGTGGAAACTAATTTAAGCTAATATGTGCGCAGCTCTCATTTTGAAATAGAAAGTTCTATGGAATCGGTTTTTTTAACCAACGACAAATGGACGACAAAATATATTAATGGAAAATTTGTATCAAAATAAGTAAATCTCATAAATTACTTATTACTTATATGTTTTAGTATTACTTATAAGTGCCATTTCATTTTAAGGTGGTTTTTAAGCACAGTCTTAAAAATTTAGGGCGGAATTGTTTTTGTCCTATTACATTAAAATCATGGGCAGATTTTGAAAAAACTTAACATTGTTCGATAATTTGATAATAAAACGATTATCAAATATAGAAATTTAATTGTTATAGAGAGGAATTCAATAGAAGAAAACAGTTATCATTATAGACGGTAATTTCAAAGTTTCAAAGAAAGAGTAGTATCAGGAAAGCCGCGTGCCGCTTATGGAATGCATATTGTTCCACTTCGCCGCGCATTGAGATGAAACTGACTTAATATATTCAATTTCCATACATAGTGGTATCCGTATGTTGTGTTCACAATTTTATTGTGAATTGCGTTCTAAGTATCATCATTACTATCCAAATACTAATACACTTCTCTATTAATTTGCCTCGTAGAGGCTTGATTGTAGCGGCGTGGCATTTAAAATGCAATGCACTGCTACGAGCTGCTACGAGCTTAGTACATATTGTTGTTACGCGCTTTATTGCATGCGTGCTGTGTTCTTAATAAAAATATTACATTTATTATATTTAATAGTAACAGCAGAAGTAAATCAACAATCGTATTTCAATATTTTAATTAAAACGCGTAGATTTATCAGCGTTAAGAAAATAATCAGATCAAAAATTTACAGTTAAGTAACAGCTCGTTGTATCTAACGTAAGTACACGAACTGAGTCGTTAATCACGAGGGACGGTAAATATCAAATGTATAAATTATTTGGAAGGTTTTCCAGTATAAGCCAACGATGAAAGGAAAGGAAAGAGGTAGACGAGGAGTGGATTTGGAAATAAATTTCAAACTAAATATAAAATAACGAAGAGGTAATATTAGATATAAGTACATGTACTAAAGTGTCTTATACATATATTTTATTTCATTTATAAGGTCGTCGTGACGTAGTGGCGCTGACTGTAAACACAATATTTGTTCAATGTGGGTTCAAATCCTACTTGAGGTGTTGAATTATATTATATATATTCGTGCTCTTGTTAAGTGACGCAGAAAGGTGACGTTGAGTTCAGACACTCAATACAAAGATTAAAAAATTGGACGGGTCGTGGGAATTATCGTCAGAATGTTTTTGAGATCTCGTCCTAATAACTCGTCATAATTAATACATAAACTAATATAATGTAAAACATTAATACATAAACTAATGCAAAGGTAGACAATGTCCTAATACTAGTCAATACTCTGCAACTAAACGGGTGAATGAAAGAAAATCATAATCTTTTGGGAATAATCTTTTGGAACGTTTTAGGGAAAATTACAATGAGAATTGATTAAGTCAGTCAATTTAAAGACAAGCATCGGGCGGTGGCATTGAGTGAAGTTCGGAAACGCGACTCTTCTACGACTGACGCTATTGCTAAAATTACTTAAATAGATTACTTGTGTAAGATTTTATATTAAAATATAGACGATCCTGTAGCGTAGGGCAGGAGTCATTTACATCAGATGATAGCCTGGACTTGATGGATAGTTTCTGGGTTGGTATCCTATTTAGGAAAATGATGATATTGTTATAGAATGTCTATAAGATCTGCGTCTGGAAGATCGTATCTGTCTTTTTAAACTACTTCAGTTTTTGATTATAGTAACTGTTGTTTGAAATCAGACTGTCATTTGTAACTAACGGGAAGCAATAGTAGTTTTCATAGTTTCGGTTAAGTTGCAGTAGACTTATGTAGATTACGTGTGTACAACGTATATACACTACTTATATTGAGCTCTCGATATCAGTCATTTAGGAGGCTATTTTCAAGTAAACAGTACAATTTATATTTTTTTGAATCACCATTAAAACTGTGCATTTGCTTTATCATTTTCCTTATTGCAAATTACCGAGATTTCTTCGTATGTTTATGATTTACTACATTTGTCAGATTACGTACAACGTGTTTCAAATGTTCGAGCCTATTTAAGGTAATCCCTCGATTTGTACTATTGAAAACTAATACAAGCAGTTAAGCTTGTCTCAATAAACATTTATCAAAGGAACAATCTTGCTAATGAATATTTGTTGTACGAGAATATAGAAAAATTAGAAGTTTCTTTCAGAAATATCGAAAAACTACCGACATACGGTAGAGCGGTTCTTATAGCGAAGCGATTTTCGACGAATCCATCAACGACTGTCTTAATAACAAATATAATAACAGAAGCAAAGGCATTTTTTTATTATTTATTTTCCTCAAAGAAGTAACTTTGATTTATAAAAAAATAACATTACGGACAAAAACATTCTAATGGTAATATTTTAAGTCAAGAAATTGAAAAATATATCGTTATCCTTTATATATATTAGTGAAAATCTCTTGTACAGCTACATGATTGAATCCCAAACTCGAATTTAAATAACTGCTTGTGCTTGTTGAACACTCTATATGTAATATTACTAAATTAGTAACATTAGAGCTGTTAGTTTAAAGATCACGTCATGTCCAATTTTGTATATTGTATTCTTATATTATTGTGCAAATTTCCATGCTATAAGACCGTTGTTAATCAGGTGAAGATTGTCAGTCTAACATTAAAAAAACTAATAAAAAATCTATTCATAATTATAAACATCTATAAGTCTTCAGAACGAGTCAGTAGCAATAGTCTCAGTGATGACTTATATATGTGAATGCCTTGCCTTTGTCTAAGTTTTACAGTTCACCTGTTCTTACTATTTAAATCGAAACTACATTTTTAATAAATATTAAATTAATTTTCACCCACATCTTCAACTTTATTCACAAGTGGAAATAATAGTTGTGTAATATATACATAATGACAATTGGCAGTTCAAGGGCTCGAGGATTTCCTGAAATAAGCGCGTTCTACAAAACAGCTTTTTGTAATATTGATTTTGTAATATTGATATAGAATTGTTGATCCTTGGATCCTTTCTAGCCTCTTCCTAGTACACACCTACACTGCGTTCACCGTTATATACATCGTGTATTTTGAGTAAAGGTCTAAGTTAGTTAGCAATTATTTTAGAAACTTTTTCAATACATGGGCCAAAGTTCGCGGAAATTAAATAAAGTTTACCTTTTAAAGTTACCATCCAAGTTGTCTGCATCTCAATTCCCATCAAATATTTGATATATTTCGACACTGGAGTTGTGCACCTAAATTAAGCTAAAGTTGCTACTAAAGATATTTAGCATAGATATTGTTACTAAGTATCCGCGCGTGCTACACTACTACTACTTTCTATTTCGAGGCATTGCGTGTTGAGTGGCGGAACTCAACGCCGCGCTTTGCTTTAAGAGCGAAGAAAATGGAAATAGAAAAATCCATCTTCCCCGTGTAGGAATCGAATCCTCAAGCCATCGCGTTTACAGGCAGACGTTTACGCCTCTGCGCCACGACGATCCATCATTTTTTGAAATTTTAATTCAAAGACATTTGTAACAACATGTAGATCTGTAATAGGCCAAATAGGAATTCCCGTAAAATCTTAATTTACGCGAGATAAACACGCTTACCGCGCGTGAATCTATCGTCCTGATATTGTTTCTAACATGGACATTTTCGTCTAATTTGATATTTGCATTGTTTTTATGTAACACTGCAGTTCGCTCTGCCTGCCCGCCATGTGCGGGATAAAGCGTGAAGCTAAAAAAAAAGTTACTAGATATAATACACAAGAGAATAAAGTGGTCACAAGTAATAACGATATTACTAGAGGCTATTTCTTTTTTTTTTTTAGCTTCACGCTTTATCCCGCACATGGCAGGGTAGGCAGAGGGAAGTGCAGGAACCATATGAACCTACTGTTAAGACACTCCGTTACTTAGTCCCTGCTTACTCCGTCCTATTTAGTACTATTATAAATTACGGTAAAGCGGCAAATTACTCGGGGGTCCCTCAAGGCTCTCGCTTGAAAATGATGACCACTAATTTGGCAATTACTTAACAAATAGAAGGAGAAATATCGGAGTAAGGCTTCATTTGCATTTTGGAAGGCTTTGACCGGCAACAACCGGGTTCATTACTCGTTTTGTTCAACTTCAAACAAACTTTGGCCGGGGCTAGCTAATTAACATATTTGTTGTGAATTTTACTAAAATCTTGACATTATTATTTTTTTCTTGTGTAGATTTTATACTATATATGTTTAGTACGATAATTATAGTTTAAAACAATGTTGTATTAAAAAAACAAAGTTTAAAAACGGCGTAATGGCGGACTAACACAAATTATCAACAGATGCAAAACAATATGTCGAAAGAAGTGACACTTGCATTTTATTTCTTTAATAGCATATTTGAGAATTTACATAACAAATCATACGAATACTGATATTTTCAATCTTCAATAATAAAATTAGACTCGAAAATATCAAAAAAGGTGACGTGGATTATTTTCGATAAAAAAACATTGTATTAATTAAGTTATAAAAACTATTTCCAAATTTTATACACTGTTTTATAATTTACGTTGTAGTAACCAAAGAGATATTTAATCGAAGAGATAGATGGTGAAATAAAAAAATATATATAGCATCCTTTATCTGGTTAACTTACCTAATTTTATTTGTAAGCAGTGGAATTGGGCCTTAGTGTTTGTGTTTTATGTAATTCACATTTTTTGCTTTAGCTCTATTATTTAGGAATAGCTGACTTAATAACCCAACATGCTAATAGACGTAACGCGAGACTATCAACTGAACTAAGTGTGAATCACAGAACCAAGACTCACAATGTTATGTCTAAGATCGCGTCTCATATTGCGTTATGAAACTTTAAACAGCGGAATCGTTGAGAGTTCGTCATTGCCTGTCTTTTATTCGCATCACCTTGAATAAAATGTAAATATGGATCTACACATGGATGTATACATCGCGCTCGAGCATAGTAAATGAGTTGCGTCACGACTAATTACACACTCAAGATTTAGTTAGTCATTGTAATATTTAATGTAACGTTCAAAAATGAAGTGAAGTGAAGTGAATCTTGTCACAGTATCTTATATTTATTAAGAAGGA